>CAIGQZ010000461.1:1843973-1862509 GCA_903798205.1 Danio tinwini
ACACACACACACACACACACACACACACACACACACACACACACAGATCCCACTGCTTCAGTTTTCAGCTTACACTGCTGCTGGAGCTGTTAGCCTGCTGGCTATTTTTCTTTGAGAGACTATAAAAATATGCAAATGCTGTTGTTAAAGTGAACAGTCGAGTTTTTTATTTATTTTTATCCTGCTTGCGCCCCTTGTGACTCTGCAGAGCAAATGGCGGAAAGATTCACTTTTGTCCCTCACTTTGTTTATAAAAAGACTGGCAGAATTAAAAGAGAGCAACAGTGACAGATTCATCATAGGCATATTTGAAATGACCACATACAGAATAAAATATTTTATTTACAAAACTGGCATGCCAGTTATATGCAGCCGCAGAGAGAGCGACTCAAAAATACTAATTTTTTTCATTCTCTTTACCTCTCATCATGGCGGACAGGCCTTAAACACAAAGCATCAACCGTTTTAAGAATGTAGGAAAAGTACAGGGTGAATTTGTAAACCCCTCACGGTGCCGCGAACACTTTTTGAAGTGATTATGAAGACAGTTCAGATCAAAGGCTTTGACAACTCTGAGTGCCCGCCAAGACTGAGCCCCTGTAATCGCACAGAGCCCTCCGTACAACACAGCTCACACCCCTCAAGCACCCGGCAGAACGCAACGCCACACTCACGCATAAACAGATTATCAGGGGACAGAAAACGGCTGGAAAGTAAATATGGGATTAGAATTTTCAAACTGAACCGCACAAATATAACCGAGGAGATTAGCCAAACATTTACAGGTAGATATTAATTATTGGCGTCTAGGAGATGAGGAAAAAAATTAGCTAATAAAAAATGCATTGCAAATGTTTTAAAAAGCCGGGTTGCTATATATTTCACATTTCCCATTGTATTCAACATATCAAATGTATTAAATTACTGCCATGATTTTCTAAAGAGAAAAGGGAGAAAAGAGAGGGAGAGAAGGAAAGCGAGCAGAAAGTGCTTTGTTGAAGTCAACAAACTCTTATATTTTTATATAATTATGTGCTCTGCTGTGCGTAACTGCTAGGCAGCATTGTAACAAATGTCCATCATTGGCTCCATTAGCCCTGCAGACAGACGGCCATTACGTTTTGCTCAGTATTTTGCTAACACTATAAAAAAACACATCCCGAACAAAACAACAATACTGATATGGATTTTATTATCTTTGTATCCAAGTTATGTCACAGAATTTATTTTTATGTCAACTCTTTAAGTCAGCATGTGCTAATCTGTAACAAACTGCCATCTTAAACCTGTTCTCCACCCTCTTCTTTCATGTAGTTGTACGGTCATTTAATTGAACGTTTTGCTTTTGTCAGTGTATTTACTGTTTTGTGGTACTGCACTGGTGCTGATGTGAAACAATAAAGTGTGTGTGACAGCAAGTCCCCTCTCTGCCTCATGTTTACGGTGCCACTCAGCGCCTCTCTCAGACTAACCGCTTGGTACAGTCTTCTCTGGATCACTTCCAGAACCCTCGGGTTCCGAGTGGCCCAGTCTCTGAAGAGCAGCCAACAAACGGGCCTTTCAGTGTGGACAGCAGATGGGGCGGGCCAGCCAGCCACTCGGAGGAACTTCTTGTGTCGCCAGACACAGAGAATGAATCCGCTTTTATCTGCCAGCCCAGTGGACTACAATGAGCCTTCCTGTGCACTTAACCATGAGACAGCACACACACACTCACACACATACAGAGACTGATGCCAGCCAGGTATTGCACATTGCCATTCCCTAACCGTGGAAGTTCAAATCCAAAACTCTGGGTTTGGCTACACTCACGAATGAACAGAAAAACACACAGTCTGTTTGTTCAATCATGTAAATCATTCTCCGGGTGGAAGAGCCACAATCCTGATAGGCTGCAAGATAAACAAGCTAAAAATTAATTCCTGAAGAATGATCAAAATCAACATTATTTAGGCATTATGATCAAAGACTGCGCCAGGCTATACACATTTTTCTTCGAAGGCTGTTTTTAATCAAAATTACATGCTAGCATTTCTTAATTCCTTTCATATCTTGGATAGGGGAGCTAAAAATCTGAGCATATTGACCTCTCTACTGTTTAATATTTACAGTTCGGTATTTTGCCAGCCGTTTATGCCTAATTGTTCCAGACAAGCTTTCCAATGTCTTTTTCAACAGTAGCAGAAACTCCCACTGACTAGTCTCTCATGGATAATCATCTGACACCACAGCGCTCGGCTGCTCCATACTGCCTCATACTAAGTGTGTGTGTGTGTTCTTTTGACAGCTTGGTCACAGAGAACTGCAGGCCCTATCGATTGCCTGATCATTAAGAGTGACCAGCTGAGTGGCAACATAGCCGCAAACACTGTTAACTCCAACGAGAAACATCTGACCTCTCTTTAACGAACAGCCATCGAGTGACCAGACCTACTCATTGACCCATAATAGTCACTGCAGGCCAGCAGCGTTACGATAACTACTCCCAGCTGTGGCCACTTCCATCGACTGCCACGGATCCACCAGGCTTGTGTGATTTGGAAAGGGCCTGACGTGGATTTTTATGAGGAAATGTATCTCATATCTGATGGTTTAGCAGATGTCCGTATGCAGAACAGTTGGCAGGTGTGTCTGCCAGTACAATCCCACTGATGATACAGTTTACACTAGTCCGACACCCACTGCTGAAAGTCTGCGAGTGACACTGCTCACCTCCTGTTGCGCTATTAGAAAGCACGGCTTCCAGTTCAGAGCCTCACACCACCCCAGTATGTGTGTGAGAAAGAGACAGTGAGAAAGAAGGGGGAGGCAGAGAGAGGGTAGGAGGAGGAGGAGGAAAAGGCCACTGATCAGTGAGTGAATGAAGCGTTTCTCTGGTGAGTCCCTCAGAGGGGAAGCACCCTGCAGAGGACAGTGTGGAAATGAACTCGATGAGGCGGTGAGTGTTTGACCCCATGTCTGTCCTCACACCACCCTCACCACTCTCATGGCTGACTGACACCGACTACATCCTGCCTGCAATGAGTCACTTCCCGTCTGTCATTACCTTGCCTGAGCACTTTCTTAATTCAACACTCGTACGTCTGACTATAAATGAGCGACGGATTCAGTGTTTGAAGTGTCATATTACATTATCACCAGTTTGTTTTCCTTCCTTCAGGTTTCATCCGTACTTTCTTCAAGAAAATCGGTCTGTTACATGCTAACCAACACCATATGAGTCTAGCAGCGTGAGAAATATCTAAAAGCTGGTTGCTCGAGAGTTGAGCTCCAGGGAAAGGATCCTTGTGGGGCAGCTGTAGGAATGGGGGAAGAGCGGAAGCAGATTGCTGGAGAAGGCAGTGGCTTTGAAGGTTGTAGGTAGCAGGTTTTTCCCTGCACCACTGCAGGAGAGTCGAGCACAGGCCCCCACCGGCACAGGTGGTACTGTTCATATCAATTTAGCTCAAATCTACACTTGAAATAGTGCGGCTGTCATAAGCAATCTGCAGCCCAGGACGGAGCACTGCCTTGGTCTCTTGGTCTGGGAGTGGTTGGGGGGGGATGTCAGAGCAGGCTACGTTAAGTTTTGAAGAAGAGGCTGCTGCCATATGCCCTCCCCACAACCTCCTCCCCCTCCTTTGCTGTTCCTTTACTCTTCCAAGCACATGTTCACCGCAGGTCCACTCATCCAGAACAGCACAAAGAGAGGTCAAAGCAGTCAACAAGTTATTTACTGCAGGGGAGCTGCTGTGCCTCACACACCCCATCTGCTTTCAGAGATGAGACAGAATCCCCCCCCCCCCCCCATTATATAACACAAGATCAGTTTTTTCTTTTACTGGGTGTGATGTACAAACATTACGTCTTTGTGCTTATGCTTCTCATACCAGAGATGGAGCTCATGGACATCAGGGCCAATACCTTCTTTCTTAGGGTGTACTCACACTATGCTGTCCGAACCATGCCCAGGCTTGTTTCCCGGTTCGTTTGACAAGTGTGAGTGCTCCGAATCGGGCTCAGGCGTGGTTGGAAGAGGTGTGCCAGAGCGTGGTTCGGTTGGGCTTTGGCGCAGTACATTTGAAGTGTGAGTGCAAAGTGTGTCTGGGCCCGAAACTGAAGACGTGACGTCACCTTTAAGGGATCATTTCATATGGAATTATTAATCATTCTTACTGTTCAATGAATGCTAACTGTCATAGTTTATTAAAGATGCAAACCCCTCGCTGCACCTTCAGCAAACCACCTAATATGTGCAGCTGTTCTGTGAAATATTTGACTGCATGTCACTGCATCCCAAATGACTAAAATGATATAACTAAAGCAATCGCCACTGTATGGAGCGAGATCGCTTCTCTTTCTTTTAAACTAAACAGTTGCATCGCATGCTCAGGTTCGGTAGGCAAACGGCAGTATGAGTGCAGGACCTCAGGGGAGAGGGGAGCGCTTCGGCCAGTTCAAGGCAACTGTACCTAGTGTGAGCACAACTTTAATGCTCTCATCTACATTAGAAATTCTAATTGGGACCAAGTCTTTGGTTCAGTCAATTAAATAGCTGATGCTCAAGATGTGAAACCAGCTTCAACTGGTAGCCCGATCTCATAAGTAAATGTAGCTATTTTACTTATTGTCAGATTTATGCAACTTCGCTGGTTTGAAAATATAAGCAAATTGTACCTAAATATACAAATGAGATTGTACAAATTAATGCAAATTAGCCACTAAATCAAAAAGTTATGAATTATTGTGAGAGAGCAGTGGATCTGGCAGATATTCATGCATGCGGACACCTTCAGATT
Organism: Danio tinwini; assembly: GCA_903798205.1. Classification (NCBI taxonomy): domain Eukaryota; kingdom Metazoa; phylum Chordata; class Actinopteri; order Cypriniformes; family Danionidae; genus Danio; species Danio tinwini. The sequence goes on from CAIGQZ010000461.1 coordinate 1,848,752, forward strand.
TGCAGGTATACATTTTATCAGTTCAGACATTTTGTGGCAGTTGAACCCATGACCATGCTGTACTGTTTGAGTCGATTTAGTTGACATTTTTTTTGATTCAAATTGGTAAATTTAGTCTAATCGAGTGAATTGCAATACTGCAATCCCATACATCCTACAGTCTTGAAAATCTGAGGGCTTTTAAAACAGTGGAGACGAGGCAGTGTCTATAGACAGCACAGCGGATGGACAGATCAGAGCAAGCTTTGCAATCCTGGAAGTGTTTCCTCGTCAGAAAGCAGGCGTTTTTAAGCAGTGTTGTTCTAGCCTGAGGCTACAGCCCACTGGATCATGTTGAGCTCTTTCAGGGGAGGAAGAGAAAACATGGCAGGCCACGATGAATGCAAATGTACCTTGTGTATCTTGCAAGCATCTTGATGGGGCCGGAAAGCACAGTTGCCCCTTTTGGAGCAGGTGTCTGATGTTGGATCCTCTAAATAATACACAAGCCTGGACATGAGGTGGTAATTTTGCTCTTGGTGTTTGAAAAATGTAATTGAACAGCCTATGTGGTATGGTAATCCCTCACCTTAAAATGTCAATTGCATCATGCTAATTTATTCATGAATTTCACCAGAATTTTGGTACATTATTGCCCCATCCAGAGGTTCCAAAAAAGAACTTCTGGCATCTGCACAGTCAGCACTTGAGGAACCTCGCCATTCCATGACTATGGAGGATTACACTCAAGTTGCCCCCTTTGGACTGTGTGCCTTGCCCAATGAGCTGCCAACCTGGCCAGCTCTTTTATGACATAGCAGAGCCTCTCTCCAGGAGGTGGTTTTCTCTCTGGACTAACATGTGTTTCAGCAGCTGGTACCCTGCCCACTAACGCACAATGCATGCCAGTGTTTATGCGTCCGTGCACTGATAGTGAGAGAATGCTGGGAGATTCTCTATCTTTTATCCCCAGGCTTCAAATGAAGTTGAAATTGAGTTTTTAGCTGGTTTCTTTCTCTTGCTTGCATGACTCTCGAGCAATGGCTCCTTGCCTGCAGCATCAGCAGGGAGTCCTTTCAAAGACTCCAACACCGCAAATGCAAGAACGCATGTATGCAAAAAGACACACACACACACATACACTTTTTTTTTTTAGCTCTCAAACACACAGGAGTCTGCAGGCAGAGGACACTCCACGAATAACTTTCATGCACATTTGGGAAAAGAGGAAGTTTATTCCAGAGTTCTCTGAGGGAGACTGCGATTGTGTGCACACATTAGAGTCTTTATGATTGAAGTCCTCAATATAAGCTTCAACATTAGCACATATTACAAACAAGTCTTAATGGATCATTCACAATTGTCCTAATGAGTAAAGTTGGCCTGTAGTTTGGCTCGTTAAACTTGTTCATCAAGACCCACATCATCTGTGCATTTATGCTTCATGACTGTGCTGAAGTAGTAAAGGAGAGCAGGAAGAACTCAAGAGCTGAATTGACAGGATTAATGGACGAGGAGCTGAGCGGTGCAATTACACCCTTCAGTGAGGGGCATTTTTCATTTTTGGGTCCTCCTCATCTCTGGCTTTCTCTCCTGTGGGAGAGGGTGCAGTCCTAGCGGTTTGTTTGTTTTAATTATTTTTCCATATGCAAATGTGGTTTTATTTAATTGCAACGAAGCAAGCAACGAGCGCAGAGAAGAAAGAAGGGAGGACAAACTCATTATTGATTCCTGAGCCATCTTTCTGGAAGCCATAGCCATTACGTAGCGTAATCCATCTTTCCCATGCATTAACTTCAGTACAGGCATGGAGAGAAGTGTTAATGCCTCCTCAGAACATCAATCAGACAGGGAGAGAGGGGGATAGGAGAACATCTGAACGAGTTTCTTTTTTTTTTTTTTTTTTTGACAGGTACCACTCAGTAAAATATGTTTTTATTGCCTGGAAATGAGGGCTAAAGGTTGTCGTAATGAGACGGGTTAAAATAAGCCATGCAGGTTACCAGCAGTCTTCCTCCAAACAGTTCTCATTTATTCTTCAGGCCCGAAGTAATGTTTTCTGCAGGGAGTTTCCAATAATGTCCTCTTGAGGAGACAAGTGTGATTGTGTGTGTGTGTCCTGTTTGTGATTGAAGCTCTTCATAGCCCACTTCAAGTGCACAATATGCCCTGCGCTATGCATAGATGAGACATAAATATTGCTGAATAAAGAGAAGTATGTTATCAAACCCTGCCTTCACAATGGAGAGCTTAATTTTCGACGTTGGTATGTGCATTGGGATTGTGTGTGTGAGCAATGTGGTCAGGTTTGAAATTCAGAGTCCTCAAGTGCCTTTACATGTTTATCCCCATCCACCAAATTGGCTGTATCGGTATCTATGTTTCCATCCAAAAATGCAAATTAACTTCAAAACTGGAATATCGCATAAAAGACGTGCGAATAAAGCAGAGTTTCCATAAAACGAGCCAAAGAGAACAAAATCGTCACTTTCTGATTAACTGCTGCCAAATATCAACAGTGAAAACAGAATTTGCTGTGAAGAAGCTGTGTTTGTCTGAGAAAATTAGTTGACCAAAATGTGTATATTCCATACAAGCTGAAGCTGATTCAGCTCGTGGGATTCATTTGTTCGGAAGGCACGAGCGCGTCATGCTGTTTCCGCACACAAGCAGCATACCTCCATTAGAAATAACAAACTTGCGCAAACTCTAGAAAAGACGCGATACGTGAAGGGCCACTAAAAGGCCGCCATCATTTGCGATCTCCAGCAGTTGAGGTTCTTGCACAGACATGCTGGATTCATCTGATTTGTTGACAAATGGGTTGCGGATTTATTCCTTGGCAGTTTGCGGGTCCTTCACTAGGCCTTTTTCCCTTCACAAAGAAACTTTCCAAAGATGTCTGTTTCTTACTTATTTTGCTGCTTGTAGATTAAATTTGGGCACTCAAGCGACCAAGATGTAAGCGAGAGAATACGGTTATTTTTCAATATAAAACATTGATCAGACTCAGATAATAAATAAAACAGAAATATTAGGTGATTTCTTGTGCAGCTCGGTACCAATTGATCCACGGAGCGCTACCGGTCCTCGGCCTGGTGGTTGACGACCACTATTTGGTACAGTGTGTTCAGCCTGCTGGTTTGTCCATTCACACACATTTTTATCATCACATGATCTTTTATAACAAAATCATATATTTTTTTATGTGCATACCGGAATTTGTTTGATAAAAGTGTTTCCATTGTAGTTCATGCGCATCCTTCTTATCGAATAAACAGTTTATCCTATTCAGTTATGCACATTTTTTATGTGCATTTTCAAAATTGATGCGTATCTTGGCGCTCCCATCAACCAATTTTTATGTGCATATCCAAAATGTGCATAAAAATAGGTAAATGGAAACATAGCTAATGTCTCTCCACTCCATCTATAGCTGGTGTGTGGTGGGTGCACTGGCGTTGTTGTCCTGTAGCTGCCGTTGCATCATCCAAGTGGATGCTGCACACTGGTGGTGGTGTGGAGAGACCCTCCTTGTTATTGTGAAGCGCTTTAGGTGTATGGCCATACACAATAAATTTGCTATATAAAAACACACATTACATTACAAGTACACATATTACATGTTTATTGCTCACTAAAGTGGGCAGGGCTAAGGTATTTCATTAGATGAGTGATGTCTTATTCTTGAATTTGTCAGACCGTGCTTCCTCGTACAGAGACTGACGGATGTCATCTGTCTTTCTGAGGCCTCCCTGATGGTTTATTGGAGGTGTTCATAGATGTATGACTTGCTCGTTAATTTCAGAGACTGTTAATGAATGGCTTGTGATAAAAAAGGATAAAAGCTAGAGCCAAGAGTGAAAGAACTGTGGAGAGCAGGAAGCTCAGTTTCAGCATTTCTGAAAAAACCCTCAAAGTCTTTCCTTTAATCCATCCTGACAAGGCTGAGGCTCAATCCACCTCGCTCTCTCTCTTTCTCTCCTTCCTCTTCTGGATCAGTAAGGTCCTGCAGTGGTGGAGCAACAGCATGGGTTCTTAGATCAGTGTTCTGTGTTCTGAGAGACACACATACAGAAGGGGTAATTACTATGCCACGCTGAACAGTAAAAGCAGACCTAATCCTCTGCGTGTTGGAAGCCTGTCTACCACGTCTGCACAGGAGAGATTGTACGTTGTGTGTGCAAGGGTAATGTTTGTGTGTTTACATTTGTGTCTGGTTTTCTTAAAGTAGGTTTACCAAAAAAAAAGAACAATCTGATACTATCATTTACTCACCTCCGTGTCATTCTAATCATGTGTTTTCATTCTTGCATGAATCATAGAAGGATGATGTTGGGCAAAATGGCCAAGCTGCTGTTTTTGTAAAAGATAATGGATGATTATTGTTGCTGCCATGTCAAAAAAGTTCAATGAAAGTTGTCCAAACAAGATATATGCAGTAATACCTAATCTTCTGATGCTTATTATGCAGTAATATAAAGTGTTAGTTACAAAATAAAATTTGGATTCTAGTTAGTTATAAGAACTATTCACCATGGCAGACCTACCAGAACAATTTTCTTCTAGAACCATTTTACTGGTTGCATTTGTTAAAGCCTGGGACACACCAAGCTGTCATAAAGAAACTAGCTTCTTGCATCGACTGCATCTGGTCCCATCTAGACCAAAAAGCTGTGCATGAACACACTAAATGGATATATCTTTCCATACCCATAGGTGGCAGGAGTCTGTATTGCCATTCCACAAAGGGAAACCAGAATTGGGGCTGCACACAGGCACAAAATCTAAAGCACATGGCTCAAAAGCAAATTCACTTTTGCTCTTTTAAGGATGGATAAATACAGTCTGTGCCCTGGCGCATGGTCTAACAGGATTTTTCTTATTCTCTTAATAAGATATGTGTTTTAGGCATAACGTGCATTAAACCAATCAGACCTATTCCCTTTAAGAGTCAGTTGCTTCACGCCATGGTGCATTTGCTATTTACATGGCTGACTTTGTAAGTGGAAAAACTGAACGCTTCACTAGCGAGAAAACAGTCAAACAGACCATCTGCAGCACGAGTATAAATAACGAGCCTCCTCCATTAGGCCTCTTTACTTTCTCTTTCTCTTTACTTTTACTCTTTACTCCTTTACTTTCGTGGATAAGGAAACTGTTATAAGCAATCCACTGAACACATCCATTAAACCTGCATATTTAATTTAGTTTAAGTGCAAAGATTTGTTTTAAAACTATTTCTAAATTCAGTTCTAATTTCCAGCAAACGAATAAATAAACAATAATAACGAAGTGTGCTAAAAAATTTCCAAAGTTATATCCAAACACACGTCCTATTCTTATGCTTCATATAGTGACACATATATCTTAAAACATGACAGGTGGACAAATCTAAACTTATTTTTATTAAAACAAATGCTAATTTGCATATTATAAATGATACTGCTAATAATAATAATAACATTATATGAATGCAAATTGTCATGAATTTTATATTTATGTAGAAAATAAACATTTTTGTAACATTTTAATCCTTTAAATTTTTTTAATATGTAAAGATATTTGTGTATTGCTCTGCATCCTATGTGTATTAAGCAATGTGTAAGTGTTTGAACCCACATAGGTGCATAACTAACACACTTTGCGCTGGACTTAGACCTGCTTTTAGATGGTCAGTGGCATGATTCAATTCTTCAAAATAGCAATGCACCAATGATGCGCCTTAACACACCTCTATTTTAGACCAGCTCGCCTATGAGTCTACAAAGTGGCGCAACTGGATTTGCTATTTATACAACGTGGTGCAAAACATGAAAATTAGGGTTGCGCTGGTCTGAAAATAGCAACAAATCATGTCAAACACATCTTGCGCCGGGTGTATGATAGGGTGTATGATAAACTTTAAACAAAGCAACGTTTTCATACTATTTTCAAAGTACTTCTCTCTTACGGCAGAAGGATTTGCTTGTGCAAGTATGTCTGATAATCTGATCATCCATTTAGTTTGCAAATATTAAATGCGACAGCTGACTTTGCATTGCTTCTTGACTTCCGTCGTTGGCTTAGTATCGTCACTTCGGTTTTTGTTCATAGCTAAACTGTTTTTTTTTTCATGCTCTTTTACCAACGCTGATTGTAGCTTCTAAATCAGGCAAAATCCCACCAACTTGAATCTGACGAGAGGCAACGTGAGGAACACACCAAACTGACTTATTCTGTCTTTTCCACTTAGCAGTAATAATGACGACTGAAAACTTTGTTTAAAACAAAATTAACTGTTTACAGAAGTTGGTTGTTGTACACTGAAACAGGAGCGAACTACACACACACACACACACACACACACACACACACACACTGAGTCTGTTGCCAATGGTACAGGCACGCTTTCAGTAGCACTAAGCATCATAGGAAAGCCGTTCATCGGAAAGTAAAACATCATGTATATAAATGTCAAGATAATTATTTCACATTCTGACAATAAAACAATAAATGAAACATTAATTAATCCCTCTTACTGTCATATATCAATTTAAGTCACAACAAGACTAGGCTGACAAACATCACCAATGGCCCAATGTTGCACAATGTAGCCAACTGTCAACATGGAATGTCCCAGCCTTAGGACAACTGACAGCAATGTCATGACACAGTCATTAAACTTGTGTTTTTGTTTTGTGCGTTGTAGGTTTCATTATAACAGAAATGGAATTTAGACATATAAGTAAATAGTAGAGATTTTAGGTAGGGAGTAGATTTTAGTAGGGATTTTTGCAGCCGATACGAGTACTGATTCATTGTCATGGTAATCGGCCGATGCCGAGTACCGATTCTGATGCTTTAAGCTTTATAATGCATAAAACATGTTTTCCCTCTAAGTATGATACTTAAGTGGAGATCTATCCTTACCTAAGAAAATAAATTAAGATGCTGCATATAACCTCTTATGGCCTAAAAGCGAACCATACCATACCACTTTTTGGGTACCCTTTGCAAAGGGTACCTAGCACAACAAAAGGGTACCAAAAGACCTAGCTAGACAAGCAACTGAATGCTATTGGTTTACAGAGATGTGTCACTCACTCGTGCAACAAGCTAGGAGAATGAAAAACAAAGAAACCGCCATATTTAAATACGCAGCCGAGACATTACACAGTAATAATATGCACATATAATAATGTGCCATGGTCGACCTGAGCTCAAACAAATGTTGTCACTGTCTTGATGAACAGCCACAAAGCCAAGAAGAAGAGCAGAATCTACCCTGTGCCCCATAGTTTTTTACAAGGCCGTCTAAAGCTTGAACGGTTTCGGTTTCTCGTGTGCGTTCGCACCACGTCTATATTTGAAATAACGAACTTCTTAAGCTGATGATAATAACGCGTGCCTGATTATTGAAGTGCTTCTGACATCCGATCCTTTCAAAAACGAACAAACATGAGACTGACGCGTGAAAAAACAAAGGATAAGCCGGAAAAAACAAAGGAGCAAATGATTCTTTCAGCAATCTAAAACATGAACAAACTGCCATGTTTAACTATTATCGTCACCTTTTGGACTGTTATGAACTCTGAATGACGGAATTACTTTCTAACAAGAGGTTACATGTGCTGGTGAAGATTAAAGATACAGATGAGAGGTTTGCACTGACTGTGGGCTATATGTTGCGTGTTGTTTTTGAACCCAAATAAGGACTAAATGTATGCTGTGTGTAGTTTTTCTGTAACTGGTAACATATCGGAAACTGTAAGGGGTTGTATGTGTTCATGTATGTTGCATTTATTTGTTTATTATTTTATATAATTGCAGACGTTGCAGTAGGCCATTTCACACTCATTGACTCATCATTGATCTGCACTTATAATCAAATCATGTTCATAGAAAGGTTAGTAATGAACATACACAAGTATTTATGTGTATAAAGCATCTGTTTTGTGAGAAGTGCTTCTCATATTATATGTGAATGACTCGTACAGCTTTACTTTGACATTTCCTCAAGCGAGAATGACGTCGACTGAAACTTTCTGTCGTACACCACGGCCATCAAAAGAGTACCATTTGTACGCTTTTAGCAGTGGAAACGCAAGATAAAGGTGACCCGTACCGTACCGTACTGTACCACTCAATGGAAACAGGCCATTAAATGTGTCTCTTATAGCCATTTAGGTGTGAACATGTAATGGTCAGAAGGAGCTTTACAGAAAATAAATAATTTGTAAGAAAAATGACAAATAATGCAATCTGGAAACATTGCAAATGATGGAAGAAAAATTCAATGTCTCAATGAAGAAAAACATTGTAGCGCATATTTGATGCATAAAATATTGCACACCTATAAATACATTACTTCTTTACTAAAACAAAAACAGGCCTATAAACTACTGTTTAATAGGTATATTACAAGAAATTATATCATTAAATATTCATGTTAAAATAGTTTTTATGTTTTATTTATGCAATATTTACAGCCAGGTTTTAGTGAACTTGCAATATTGCCAAAAACACAGAACTCTCAGTTCTTATATGTAAAAAACATGCAAGGTCATTTAAATATTTTGCTCATCTCAAACTAACACAAACACTTGTGATCGGTTCATGAGATCAGCCAGATCAGAGAGTACCGATCAAGTCATTAAATGTGATTATCCGCCAATACCGATCTCCGGCCGATCGATCGGAGCATCTCTGGTAAAAAGCAAAAAGGATAGATATAAAGGTTAGAGTTAAATCTTGTTCAACTTTTAAATGCTTTTTCGTGTTGTATTTAGCCAGTCAGCATACATTTCATCACTGACTACCTAACCTTAACCATATAGTTCTGTGTTACTTTGAACTAAAAACAAATTCAGTCTCCCACAAAAGGTGTTTTAAAAACGAAGATCATTCAAACCATTTATATATATATATATATAAAAAAAAAAAAAAAAAAATATATATATATATATATATATATATATATAATAAAACCATTGTTTACGGACTAACCAACCGCATGGAGACTGACAACAGTGGGAATAAAACATTCCAAAGCTGCTTTTACTGATACTGCCAGAATTTAGCAACAGAGTGTTTGTGTGTGTTCCACTGGCAAACCTCTGAGAGAATTACATCAGTCGGAGAGCAGAGCCTACTGAGCACCAGGCTGGATGCAGAATGTGTTCCCCTGGAAGCCCAGTCTGATTGGACATGCACAGAGGATGTAAATAGCCTAGCAGTGCCTGGGGCATTCAGCATCGCCAAACAGGCCTTCTACTAACCAGGGAGACACCTGCAAGGGATCCCCCCACTGTGGGCTTCATTTAGGGAACGTCTCCCCTGGCTACACCTGGATATCTCACTCATGCCCAACTGTGGTGGAATACGACTGCCTGTCATGCAGATGAAAGGTGTACTGTAACCATGGTAAAATGGGCTTTTTCATGGTTAGTATGGTGTGCAAACAGCAGTAAACGTAGGGTGATGATCTGCTCTATTACCACCCACCTAGATTTATATATCACCTCTGGATGTCTATAGCACCTCAGTATATAATCTGCCCTACAACAAAAACAAGTGCTTAGAGAGGATCACTTCAACTCTGATCTGATGCACAGTAAGAAATAATGGCACAAAAACTGCCATGGATGGTACATTTTCAAAAGGTATACTTTTGCACTTTTTGCTACTAATGGCGCGTGAGTTGTGATAACTGAAGTTGACTTTACGAGGGTTTTCTACTGTGGAAGATACCTAGTAGCTGATTCTTTTTTCAGTACCACATTTTTTCAGTACCACCTTTCAAGTGAGTTGTGCCTAATGGCATTTTTCTACTAAGTGGTACTGTATGGTTCGGTACACTTTTATGGCTGTTTCCACTGTCAAAAGGTACCTAAAACGAACCATACCACACCACTTTTTCATACCCTTTTGAAAGTGTACCTAGCACAACAAAATGCTACCAAAAGGCAGAGCAAGACGCGCAACTGAATGCTATTGGTTTACAGTTAAACATCACTTGCTCGTGCACAAGTCAGGAGGATGAAAGCAAATCTATATTTAAGGTAACAAACTTCTTGAGTTGATGATAACGTGCGCGTGATTATTGAAGTGCATCTGATGCTTTCAGAAACGAACAAACGCGTGAAGCATGGAAAAACAAAAGAGAAGCCAGAAAAAAAAAACAAAGGAGCAAATTACTCTTTCAGCAACAAAGTGTTGAACAAACTGCCATGTTTAACTATTATCATCACCTTTTGGACTATTATGAACTCTGAATGATGGAATTACTTTCTAACAAGAGGTTACATGTGCTGGTGAAGATAAAGATACAGATGAGAGGTTTGCACTGACTGTGGGCTATGTTGCGTGTTGTTTTTGAACCCAAATAAGAACTAAATGTATGCTGTGTTTATTTTTTCTTCAATTGGTAACACATCGGAGATTGTAAGGGTCTGTATGTGTTCATATATGTTGCATTTATTTATTTATTTTATATAATTGCTGACGTTACAGTAGGCCATTCGCACCATTGATCTGCAGTTATAATCAACTTATGTTCATAGAACAGTTAGTAATAAACATTTACACACAAGTTTTTATGTGTATAAAGCATCTGTTTTGTGAGAAGTGCTTTCTCGAGCGAGAATGACATTGACTAAAACTATTTTGTCGTACACCAAGCCCACTATTGGTACCTTTTTGGCAGTGAAATTAAGACAATAATATGATGGTGTTTACATGAGTTGCTTTTTAAACATTCCTTTCATGATCCCGTTTTACATGTTATAGTACATAATTCCATTAACATCAAAGCATCACCATGCTATCCACATTTCATGTAATTTCAGGTGTTTCATTCTTAGCTGGTCGACTTTAACTAACTGAAGTTTGGCACTATTACTTTAATTCAGGAACATTTTATGTATGCCCCCTGTGACAAACAAGATATTGGATGCGAGCAACTGCTCAATGAGTGTTTTTTTAAATGAAATTTGATACTGCACGCGATGCTGGTGTCTGTGGTCCTTCACTGACTCGGTAGGTGCAGAGAATAGTGTCAAACAGCTGTATGTGTATAGACTATCCTGGCACAAAATCCTACAAGACGGTAATAGTTTGACATGTTTACATTCGGAGAGCAGCATTTACAGCTGATCTTTCAGTCCATAATATTGTTAATATTAACATACTGTAAACCTAGTAACTTATTAGTACTTAGTAAATTATTACAGATTAGTTACTAATCATTTTGACTAAGGCATGTCTTTAAAAACTGAAAGAGTACTGCTGATGATACTAACTAGTTTTGCCATCTGAATAAACATAACCAACGAATGAACGGTTATTGTGGCACATTTATAAACACAACATTGACGACCATGTCTCCAAACATTTCTTCTTCTACTTGTTTTTATTTTTGGTTGGCAACACAACATGGTGTCTCTCTGAACACTGTAGCAGGTAAAAGTCTTCGAAGCTATATCATGCATATTAATGAAGTTGCATCTCATTCACAATAGAGCGCACTGATTGGTTCGAATCATCTTTCTCATGAATTAATGAATAGATGTGCTGAAAACTCAAAGTACAAACAGTCAATTTTTGTGAATTATATGTGTCCTGATAGTGTTTTTAGCAACGTGGGACATATATAAGACTGTCAACATCTCAAAAAATGAGTTTTGGTGTTCCGTGACCCTTTAAAATCCTCTCATTGTAGATGAGGAGCAGATCCAGTCAAAAGATTGATGGAACAATATGAAATGAAACACTTTTTTTCTGTCAGTATTCTCCATGGTTGTGCATTTGTTTTGTCACATTTATGAAGATGTCACAGCAGTAGATGCAGCGAAACTATAACAAAACGTCTAGAATCCCACTCACTTTGAAGCAGTACTAAACTGTAGTGGAAAACCAACTGCGTTGAGCTGCATTAGACCACGCAGCTCCCTAATATGTACCATACAGATACAATATACAGGAAAAGAGAGTTATACGGTAAAGAACATCTGGATGACTGCCAGTACTAATATTCAACATCAGTATCTAAAATCAAACGAAAGCATTGTAAGATTAGTCCAAAATGGATATTTTGATGGACAGCTGCCCCCATTTCACACTCACAGCGGAGGTAAATGGTGTGATCTGCGCGCCGACTAATGGACACTGAGCAGGGCTGAGAGACGGAGAGCACTATGGTGGCGTGTGGAGGTCGGATCCAGCATATGCCAGCCAGTCAGCCTGTCCTCCCCGCTGCCGAGTGATGAGAGCAGAGAGCGGAGAACCGGCCTGCCCCTGACGAGCTGCCAGCTGGCTGGGGACGAGAACACAGTGGACTGACACTCTACCGGGGGGTAACCTGCCAGGAGGAAAGGAAAGACAGCTGCGTGAATGACTGGTGTGTGGGTGTGGTCAGTATATGTGTATGTGTCTATGAAGGGATGCAGGCACAGCTCAGGGCGCGGTTTGGTCTCCTGCAGGGGTCCAGATGGACGCAGGGAGGGGGGTGAGCTTGATTCAAGGGTTTTTGGAGAGAGTGACAAGAGTGACAAAATTTCTCTGGAGCTCAAACTGTGCTGCCAGCATGTTCTCTCCTGGCCCGCCTTCTGCCCCCCACTGTCACCTGTTAACCCCCCACCCTTTTGCCCTGCTCAGGGACTGGCATCGGGATGGCACACACACTTAGTGGAACAGGCATGGTATGGTTTTACAGTCATTAGTGTGAACAGGCTAACTGAATCTAGGCTGCAGTAATCGGCGCTGTTAACACTAAAAGGACAGAAATTGTCTTATATGTTAATTAATTATTTGTTATTTTAATTGTTTTACATTACTGTTTTCCAATATAATTTGAATTATCTGTAAAATATATATGTGCTCGGGTATATACATTTGGGAATTTGATTGGGTGACAAAAGGGTTTTGTTTGATAAAGCACTTCCTATAATAAGATTGGGTTTTTGCATTATTATTATTGTTTTCAATGTAGAACAATAAACAGGGTTTCTGCAGGTTTCATCAAGTTAAATTTAAGACATTTTAAGACATTTTTAAAGATTATTATGAATGTAGGCTTATACAGGGCTAAATGCTAAGGATTTTATTTGAATATACCAGTTGGAAAAGATTTTCTCTGCCCTATGATTCTAATTTAATACATTTAATAATAAAAAATCTGATCAGTATCTTCAGCAGTAAATAAATGGAGAAATTTTAAGTAATTAAATGCAATTTTTAAATAAAGAGTTAAAAGTTAAAGTTTTATTGAGATTGGGATTGTTGGTGATTGTATGGGAGTTGATAGGTAGCTTGGGTAGCTATACATGAACAAAGAAAAAATAAGACCTGTTAAAAAAAGACTTAAATTTCAGTTGATTTAGGACTTTTTAAGACCTACAATTTTAAGACTTTTTAAGACTCTAAGACTTTAAGGCTCTGCGGATACCCTGAATAAAGCAAAATCTTCACATACATGTAAAAACTTAAGAAACCTTTATATTGTTATGTTATATGTGTATATGTTTATATAATTATTATCATAATAATAACAATAGTAATATAATTATCAGTATAGCTAAATCTTTACATATCTGTAAAAACTTAATAAACAATTATATTGTCATGGTATATGAGTATTTGTTTTATATAATTATTATCTTAATAATACTAATAAAATAATAATAATACTAATAATAATAATAATATAATTATCAGTATAATGAAGCTAAATATTTACATATCTGTAAAAACTTGATAAACAATTATATTGTTCTGGTATATATATATATATATATATAT
>CAIGQZ010000461.1:1867509-1883584 GCA_903798205.1 Danio tinwini
CAGTTTAAAGTAAAAATGATTAGCCCTCCAGAGATTTTTATTCTTTTTCAAATATATTTCCAAACAATATTTAACAAAGCAAGGGATTTTTCACAGTATTTCCTATAATATTTTCTCCTTCTGGGGAAAGCCTTATTTGTTTTATTTCAGCTAGAATAAGCACAGTTTTTTTTTTAAACCATTTTTAAATCAATATTATTAGCCCCCTTAAGTAATATTTTTTTTGTGATTTTCTACAGAACAAACCATTGTTATACAATGACTTGCCTAATTAACCTAATAAACATAGTTAAGCCTTTTAGCTGTATACTAGTCTCTTGAAAAACATCTAGTCAAATATTATATACTGTCATCATGGCAAAGATAAAAGAAATCTGATATTAGAAACGAATTATTAAAACTATTGTGTTTAGAAATGTGTTGAAAAAAATCTTCTTTCCATTAAACAGAAATTGCAGAAAAGAAATATACAAGGGGTTTAATACTTCAGGAGTGCTAATAATTCAGACCTCAACTGTATGTATATAACATCAAAATATTTGTAAAAGATTCACTTCAGTGTGCGATATGACTAAAAAGGCATGGTAAATGTCTACTAAGCGAGTTTTCCCATTTCAACCAAGTAGAAGCTTGGACCTGGAAACAGTATTCCATACCTATAAGCAGATACGCAGAAGCAAATGTGAATATTTTCTTCGCACTTTCTCATCCGCACCTCTATTTTCCTATTTCTCTTTCCCACTCTCTATATCTCCGGTTTTACACTCTTTTCATATCTCCTCCAAATACTTTCTTGACCCTACAGCCATCTTCATTTCAGTTACAACCGTGACACACACACACACACACACACACACACACACACACACACACACACACAAAGACGTCACATTTACATTTCAAACTGGCACTGTGTCTGCCACACATTCATTATTTACCAGCCCCTGGCCACAGTGGAGAGAGCCTGATCTCTCACTCTCTCCATCTCTCTGTCTGTTTCTGTCTTCCTGTGACTCTTAGCCTCTCCTCTTGTGTCTCCACTTCCTGGTTCCACATCGAGGATGGTGAAAGTTATGCATAGACAGTAATTATGGTTCTCAGCATGGACAAATCATTCTAATCTCTCTCATTAACTCGGAGGGAGAAATATTGAGCGGGATATTTACGGATATGGATGTAATGTGCAGAATTATTTGTCCTAATATATAAATAATAAATTCTAGTTTTTTTTAGGATGAAAGTCTAATTAGTTTGCTTGCTTTTATTATTTAATAACATCAATGAAGAAATGGGGGAATTTTAAGTAATTTTTAAATTTTTGTATATTTATTATATATAACACATCAAGTGCCACTCCTGTCAACAGGAAACTGAGGCTACAATTCACAGGCTCACCAAAATTGCACAATAGAAGATTTCGAAAAACGTTGCCTGGTCTGATGAGTCTCGATTTCTGCTGCGACATTCGGATGGCCAGAATTTGGTGTCAACAAAATGAAAGCATGGATCCATTCTGTCTTGTATCAACGGTTCAGGCTGGTGGTGGTGGTGTAATGGTGTGGGGGATGTTTTCTTGGTACACTTTAGACCCATTAGTACCAATTGAGCATCATGTCAACGCCACAGCCTACCTGAGTACTGTTGCTGACCATGTCCATCCCTTTTTGACCACAGTGTATCCATCATCTGATAGCTACTTTCAGTAGGATAACGCACCATGTATTTTCAGACTGGTTTCTTGAACATGACAATGAGTTCACTGTACTGAAATGGCCTCCACAGTCACCATAATTAAATCCAATAGAGCACATTTGGGATGTGGTGCAAAGGGAGATTGGCATAATGGATGTGCAACCGACAAATCTGCAGCAACTGTGTGATGCTTTCAAAATCTCTGAGGAATATTTCTAGTACCTTGTTGAATCTATGCCACGAATGACTAAGGCAGTTCTAAAGGCAAAAGGAGGTCAACCCGGTACTAGTAAGGTGTATCTAATAAAAGTAGCCGGTGATATATATATATATATATACCTTATACTTATATATTTATATATATATATATATATATATATCTTGCTAGTACCGGGTTGGACCCCCTTTTCCCTTCAGAATTGCCTTAATTCTTCGTGGCATAAAAGGTTTGCTGCAGATGTTGGACTGCTATACACTAACTTATAAAATTAAAAATTGAATAAAACCAAACAAACAAAATAAAACAGTAAGTTATTTTACAGGTTTTCTTTATTTGTTTTTTCTAATCAGAATTTATTCAAAAAAATGTTCTGTAATCTGTAATTTATATTTAAGAATTAAATTTTAAGTAGTATACTAATAGTACTACTACTAATAATGCTATTTTTAAATTATGTTTCATTCAATACAATTTGCCTGTACTATAATATCCGTTTGTCACTCCTTTTTCTTACACCTTATTTATTAGTGAAAGGTTAAACATGGCAAAAACTAATAGTAAAAATAACCGAAGAAAATATATAAAAATAATAACGATAACAACAAACAATAAACTAAAATGGTCAAATAAAATAAATAAATGCATTTACAATAACAGATTAATTACAGCGGGGATCAAGACTAAAAACAACTGAACTGCAAGTCATTATTTTTTCATGTTCATTTGACTAGAGACTTTTCAAGGCTTCCATTTCTTATAAAAATAAATAACATTTTGTTTAACAAATTTCTGTTAATGGATAAAATATTTACCTTGCAAAATGTAAAAATTAACAACATATCCATTTTTTTTAATCGTTAGATTGCAAGGAAGTAAAGATGTGCAAAAAGAAAGCCCCGCCCCCTACTTAATATTTCATTTCAGTTGGAAGAACATCAACATGCTAAAATAATAGTCTGAGCAACTTCAGATTCACAGACTTTAAACTGACCTTCACAGCAAGAAGGTTGATGGTTTAAACTCTGACTAGGTCAGTTGGCACTTCTGTGTGGAGATTGCATGTTCTCATCATGTTGCCATGAGTTTCCTCTGGGTGTTCCAGTTTCCCCCACAGTCCAAAGACATGTGTTATGTGAATTGAATAAACAAAATGGGCCATGGTGTATGAGTGTGAATCAGAGTGTATGGGTGTTTCCCAGTACTCGGTTGCAGCTGGAAGGGCATCCGCTGCATAAAACATATGCTGGATAAGTTGGCGATTCATTCCGATGTGGCGACCCCTGATAAAATAAAGGGACTAAGCCAAAAGAAAAATGAATGATTGAATTAATAAACAATCATAAAAGACCACATACTCTTCACCTCTGACCTAACACTTGATCATTATGGGATGTTTTATGAGAAAATACACAGAAACAAAGTAGCCTATTCATTTTTTAACCACTATAGTGTTTACAAGAGATTTGAAAGTGTTATTACCAGGCTAAAATAGCAAAGCATCTTGGCAGACCGTTTATGATCCGATCACTAAAACGCATGTTAATATCAGGTCCAAACAAGTCCTTACAGATCCTGCTTCACAAGACCGGTCCAGCCATCTTGGTGTGATGCTGTAAGTAAGAAATCTGGAGTAAGAGCAACTTTTTAACAGAGACAGTGTTGGGTAGCCAGACTGTCTGTTTATGCTCCCATTGGGTTGGTGTTAGATTGTAGCAGCGATGAACTTGATTTTTCACATTTTGATGAGGACAAGACATTGTGTATGTGTGTGTACTGATGAGACTTTCTCAAGTGTTATTTACAGCACGATGTGTTCTTAAATGTGACGAAGGTGACATCACACTCGTTTGTATCCAATACACTTAACTGATGCCAAATGCTATTAAATATTGTGCCACTGAGCTTCAGGCTACTTTGTGTTTTTAAACTGTATAACTACTTAATGTAAAGACAGCTTGACTGTATATTAATCCTTTTAACTGTTTAAAAACAAACTATGTCTGTTAAGCTTAAAATGTTGAATAAAAAATATCTAGTTAACTAGTTCCTTTGGTATAAATCTCAAATTGGTATGAGGCTTACAGGGAGTGCAGAATTATTAGGCAAGTTGTGTTTTTGAGGATGAATTTTATTGTTGAACAACAACCATGTTCTCAATGAACCCCCAAAAAACTCATTAATATCAAAACTGAATATTTTTTGTATATAGTTTTTAGTTTGTTTTTAGTTTTAGCTATTTTAGGAGGATATCTGTGTGTGTGCAGGTGACTATTACTGTGCATAATTATTAGGCAACTTAACAAAAAACAAATATATACCCATTTCAATAATTTAGTTTCACCAGTGAAACCAATACAACATCTCAACATTCACAAATATACATTTCTGACATTCAAAAACAAAACAAAAACAAATCAGTGACCAATATAGCCACCTTTCTTTGCAAGGTCACTCAAAAGCCTGCCATCCATAGATTCTGTCAGTGTTTTGATCTGTCCACCATCAACATTGCGTGCAGCAGCAACCACAGCCTCCCAGACACTGTTCAGAGAGGTGTACTGTTTACCCTCCTTGTAAATCTCACATTTGATGATGGACCACAGGTTCTCTATGGGGTTCAGATCAGGTGAACAAGGAGGCCATGTTATTGTTTTTTCTTCTTTTAGACCCTTTCTTGCCAGCCACGATGTGGAGTACTTAGATGCGTGTGATGGAGCATTGTCCTGCATGAAAATCATGTTTTTCTTGAAGGATGCAGACTTCTTCCTGCACCACTGCTTGAAGAAGGTGTCTTCCAGAAACTGGCAGCAGAACTGGGAGTTGAGCTTGACTCCATCCTCAACCCGAAAAGGCCCCACAAGCTCATCTTTGATGATACCAGCCCAAACCAGTACTCCACACTCTCAGAAATAAAGGTACACAAGCTGTCACTGGGGTGGTACCTTTTTAAAAGGTACAAATTTGTACTTAAAGGGGCCTCATTGGTACATCAAAAGTATATATTAGTACCTAAAAAATTTAAGAGGAACATTTTTTGTACTTTTTAGGTACTAATATGTACCCTTAAGGTATTAATATGGACCTTTTAGGTACAAATTCATACCTTTTGAAAAGGTACCACCCCAGTGACATCTCGCATACCTTTATTTCTGAGAGTGCACCTCCACCTTGCTGGCGTCTGAGTCAGACTGGAGCTCTCTGCCCTTTACCGATCCCATCCATCTGGCCCATCAAGGCTCACTCTCATTTCATCAGTCCATAAAACCTTAGAAAAAGATGAGATATTTCTTGGCCTAGTCTTGACGTTTCTGCTTGTGTGTCTTGTTCAGTGGTGGTCGTTTTTCAGCCTTTCTTACCTTGGCCATGTCTCTGAGTATTGCACACTTTGTGTTTTTGGGCACTCCAGTGATGTTGCAGCTCTGAAATATGGCAAAACTGGTGGCAAGTGGCATCTTGGCAGCTGCTCGCTTGACTTTTCTTAGTTCATGGGCAGTTATATTGTGCCTTGGTTTTTCCACACGCTTCTTGCGACCCTGTTGACTATTTTGAATGAAACGCTTGATTGTTCGATGATCACGCTTCAGAAGCTTGGCAATTTTAAGAGTGCTGCATCCCTCTGCAAGATATCTCACTATTTTTGACTTTTCGGAGCCTGTCAAGTCCTTCTTTTGACCCATTTTGCCAAAGGAAAGGAAGTTGCCTATAAAATTATGCACACCTGATACAGGGTGTTGATGTCATTAGACGACACCCCTTCTCATTACAGAGATGCACATCACCTAATATGCTTAATTGGTAGTAGGCTTTCGAGCCTATACAGCTTGGAGTAAGACAACATGCATAAAGGAATGATGTGGTCAAAATACTCATTTGCCTAATAATTCTGCACTCCCTGCATATAAAATGTTCAATGAGTAAACAACCGTAATTACTTTCAAAAACTGGTACTCTTAAGCAGCTTCGCGATTAAAATGTTCCTTTTACCTTTCAGTTTTAATTCAAATGGCTAAAATTTAGAAATCATGAATATACCCAGCAGACACACAACGTCATAAGATGCTAATATTAGAATAGATTTAGGTTGCTAGCGTCTAAGGACAATGTTATTTTGATGTCCAATAACAATGTGAAATGACGTTGATATTTTGTTGATTTTAGGTTGTGTTGGAAAGTGACCAATATCTAATGTCGAGCCAACATCTTAACATCATATTGACATCAAATACTGATATTTATTCATCAGGTATGGCAACCAGAATTCAACATCTGATAGACGTCATATTGGTATGGTCCATACAATGTCAAGCTGTAACATCATTAGACGTTGATATTTTGTTGTTTTTAGATTGCGCTGAAAAGTAACCAAAATGCAACGTCTGTTTGACATTGGACATTGAGGTCGTCTTGATGTTGGGTTCTGACGTCAGCCCATTTTTCATTTCCAAACTAAATGTAATGTCCCACAACATTAGGGTACAACATCAGTCTGATGTTAAGTTGACGTCTTGTGCCTGCTGGGTATAAGCAAAGACTATGGAATACACAAGACATGTCACTCGTGTAGTTTTAAATGGGGAAAAGTGTAATGGTCAATATAGTGAATGAAGCCTCACCTACTAGTACAGGAGCCAATCATCAATCGCTATAGGCTGATGTTTCTCACTGTTATCCCAGTGAAAGAAATATATCCAAATAAAGCTTGAAATCTGTACTTTTAAATTAACCAACTACACTTGAAAACAAAAGTTTTTTTTGCATTTGTAATCTGTATGAAAGGATCGCGAGGTACAGTCAGTCCTGCCAGACACACATTATATGACAGAAACTACAAGAACGAGTACAAACTTGTAAACAAAGAACCACTGTTATTTCTGGAGGAGATTCACCATCAAGACCAAGTTGTGAATTACTTCAGAAGACCAGTGCGATCAGACAAAGCATTATCCAGAGGATGATAATGTGAAACACGGCCATGAATGAGGTTGGTGTCGGGATCTCATTCTTTTTGAGTGTGCATGCGCATTAACTTGGGCAACCTGAAAAAAACGCAGATTTTTCTTGATTCGAATGTTTAGAAACTAAACTTATAAGACAGTTGTTGTTTAAGTTTATTGGTGATTTCAAATATGTAATGTAATCATAAGCTTGGCAAACATTTTTGGGGAATTTGATGTTTCCTCTGTTCAGACAGAATGCTGAACATACAGCCTAAGAAACATTTCAAAGATAGTCGCCGAGTGAAATGACTTGGCATAAAGGGACTTTGGTATAAGTCAAAATTATTAGCCTTCCTGTGACATTTTAAAAATATTTCCAAAGTGCTATTAAAAGCAGATTTATTCAACAACTTTGTTTTTTTAATAGATAATAGTTTTAATATCTAATTTTTAATAACTGACTTTTTGCTATGATGACATTAATTGTTATTTTACTAGTTATTTAGCATTATACAACTATTCAGCTTAAATAAAAATTGAAAGGCTTAACTAGGTAATTAGGTTAATTATGCAAGGTATTTGATAGTCTACTTTGTTCTGTAGCCAATTGAAAATAAAAATCCTAAGGGGCTAATAATATTGACCATAAAAATAAAAATAAAAACTGCATTTGTTCTAGCCAAACTAAAAGAAATAAGACTTTCTCGAGAAGAAAAAAATTATAAAACGTATTGTGAAAATGGGGTGGCGCAGTCGGTAGCACGATTGCCTCACAGCAAGAAGGTCATTGGTTCGATCTCCGGCTTGATCAGTTGGCATTTCTGTGTGAAGTTTGCATGTTCCCCCCGTGTTTGCGTGGGTTTCCTTCAGGTGCTCCGGTTGGATTGGCCATAGTGTGTGTGTGAATGAAAGAGTGTATAGGTGTTTCCTAGTGTTGGGTTGCGGCTGGACGGGCATCCGCTGCGTAATAAAAAAACATATGCTGGATAAGTTGGCAGTTCGTTCCCCTGTGGTGACCCCCAACAAATAAAGAGACTAAGCCGAAAAGAAATGAATGACTGAATATTGTGAAAATTTGTTTTAGTTAAAAAACATTTGGGTAAGTTTAAAAAAAGAAAAAAAATATTTGGTCCCACTTTATATAAAGTAATATGCACTTATATATAATATGTACTTACACTGAAACAAATAAATCATTACAATATACTTATTGTGTAAATATATATTTTTATATTGTACTTATGATTGATTAAATACCTGCATGTAATTACATCTGTAATTAATTACACTGTTGACGATTCCCTTACCCTTAAACCTATCCATACCACCAAAGCTTTCCCTAACCCTACTCGTATCCCACCTTAATATCACCAGTAGTGTAGGTGATCTGCCAAAATGCTAACCGGTTAGCATATGATCTTTGGACGGCAGTAGAGGGACTGTGTTTCAAAGCCACGGCTCCTGAAATCGCGAAGGCGCGCACCGCGACATGACAGCAGACAACCCACTAGTTCATGTCATTCGCCAGTTAGAAATGTAGCTAGTGCTTGGCCTGTGGCATGCAGGAATTACACTCATTACTAAGGCACACTTACATGTTATTTCAGAGCGAATATTCAGAGGAGCATGGTAAACAGTAGGGAAGCTGTCATTGTTCAAAAATGAACCAATGTGAATATAAAAGCAGCTTCAGCCCAGTTAAGCAGGCTAGGTGGAATAGCGCTATTTACTGATGTTTTGTTGTTAAACTAAATAAAAATCTACATTATTGATGCTGTAAAAGGTACCCTATGAAACTGAAAATAGTCACATCAATCTTTCAGA
The DNA here is from genome assembly GCA_903798205.1 of Danio tinwini. Classification (NCBI taxonomy): domain Eukaryota; kingdom Metazoa; phylum Chordata; class Actinopteri; order Cypriniformes; family Danionidae; genus Danio; species Danio tinwini. The sequence goes on from CAIGQZ010000461.1 coordinate 1,876,183, forward strand.
GTAAGATTTCAGTGGCTGAACAACACTTCTGTGCAGCTAACCCATTCATAACAACACAATCTGCTTCAGCTTTGGGGGACTAAAATAATTTTAAAAAACAGTACATTACCTGTCTAACAGAAATACTTCAGCCATGGTGTCGTCCTTCCTCCAGCGTGCAAAAGTAACTCCAATATTGATTTAGGATTTTATATAGTTTCAATTAAGCATTTGATTTTACCATGACTGTGACTGTCTCACGTACACATGAACGCACGGCGTGCATGTAGGCGTAATAAAAAAAAATGCATAATGGCGGATCTGCGAGAACAGAGATGCGCAGAAGCCCAAATCTACATTTGTTAACAGACAGTTTAAGCTACTTATTGGAATTATGGGAGATGTCGGCCTGACAATATTTAATTGGATGAACATTTTTAAGTTTTATGCCTTACCCAGAATATAAAAATACATATAAACACATTCAGATCATTTACTTTAATCATTACTATTGGGCTGTGAAGAGACTTTCAACCAGCACAACAAAAAATGTTTCTGAAGACACATTACTGCACCTTTAAATACATTGTATTTATATTTTGAAGTAAGTACATAGTAGTTAAGGACACTTAATATAAAGTGAGACCAAAAAATCAAATGAGGGCTAATAATTACTGTTAGCTACGTATATAACAATAGAGGGTGGTAAAATAACATTTGGCAAAATGAATGAATCAATCTAAAAAAAAAATCTGGTTCGCCCTGACTTTAAATTCCTATACATGCAATTTAATTATTCAAGGACATGACATTTTAAGTATTATTCCCCTTATAATTTCTAAAGCAGTTCGAATTGCTTTCGATATTATACAGTATAAAATTATACATTTGCATTACTTCTGTTACAAATCGAAAGCAGCTTGTTTTATACACAGTCAGTTCTAACACACAATAAATCACACTGCCGGAACTAGTCTCCAGGACTTAGATAATTTAACAGCACCCCAGATTTTAAAAAAAGAAAGAAAAAAGTTGGTATGTATCCACCGATTCTGTAAAACATTTGTTTGGAGCTTAATCAGAAAGCGGTAAAGTAAAACATATCTGCATTTCCTGTTCTGGAGGAATGTGCTCACTGAATTGTGGTGTATTGTGGGACGGCTGAATGGGGCCTCTTGGCAGGCACCACTTTTGAATCTGGCTGTTGCTGTGGTAATGAAGCAGTTCAATGCGCTCTCTCCCCCCGCCTCTCTCTCTCTCTCTAAACCAGCTCAGTCTGACAGAAGACCTTGGCAGGCGATCCTGGCTCCACCAGAGCCTGCCGTGAGAACCTGTTTTCTGTCTCTTTTTTTCTGCAGGCAGGTAGGCAGCCACCTGCTGCAGGAGCTAGCTGTAAAGTCAGAGCCAGGAACCCCGGCCAAGTCTCAGGCACCAGGCTGGCTGCCGGATCCCTCCTCTGGGTGTGCTTACCGCTCTCTCTTCCCGTTAAACAAGCCCCCGTGCAGACGACCTGTGTTGGACACCATTAGGGGGGCGAGTCCATAAGCAGCGACTGGAAGGAGCAAAGGATTTAACGCGGATCGCATCCAGGAACGTGGTTGCTGTGAGCGGGACTGAAATCAAGCACGTTCCTTTTTTTCTCCCAGGCCTGGCAGCTTCTGTCAGTCAACAGGAACTTGGCGCTCACTCGCTCTCGCACCAATAACAGGTGTTGTTTTCACATCATATGTTTTTTCCTTTGCTTTAACAATTTGTCTATGAGAGCTCAGCCCAGTTAAGAGCGTGAAATGTTGCACATTCTCTACCCCCACCTCTCCGCCTAAAAAACAAGCCAGACATGGACAGAAATCTGTTAGCTGACACCTGAGGAGGACCAGGTGATAGCGGAGAGGTAGATTTGTTTCATTGAGTGACATATAAACTGTAGGATCCACGTGAGTGTCAAAAGCGTGTGTGTTTTCCCACCTGGGGATGCATCATTAGCCAACCATATTCGCTACTTCCGTCATAAACAACATAGTTCAACAATGCAGTTTTTTTTTTTTGGAAAAAATATAGTTTGGATGAACATTCGCAAACAGAATCATAAACTTGCGTAACTATACAGCAGTGTGAGTGTCAAGTATTTTTCCTCATATGGTGTATGTATAGCAAAAGCATCATTAGTCAACTAGGGTCGCATTACCAATGCAGTTTACAATTCCCAGACGACATCACAATATTTTTCATTTTTGGAGCTACAGATTTGTGAGTTATAAACACGTGTATTTCTCTCTACTTGGGGTGCCTTTAGCTAAAGCAACCAACTAATATTAACCAACTGTGGTGGAAGGTGTTGTCAGTAGCTATGTTTCCATACACCTATTTTTATGTGCATTTTGGATATGCGAATAAAAAAACGGTTGATGGAAACGCCATGATGCGCATACATTTTGAAAATGTGCATAAAAAACATATGCGCATAACTGAGTAGGATAAACTTTTTATTTGATAAGAAAAGATGCAAATAAACTACAATGGAAACACTTTTACCGCACAAATTCCAGTGTGTGCATAAAAAAAGGTCATGTGATTTTGTTATAAGAGATCATGTGATGATAAAAACGTGTGTGTAAACCATCTGAAATGTTGTTTTTGTGATTCTAAAATGCCCCACCGTTTAAGGATTAGTGTTATTATATTATTAATGACATCCAGAATCAAGAGTGTCTGTGCTCTGTGTCTGACACCTTCAAACGCCACCTGCGGGCCTGAGGCGCAAGTCATTTACTAGATGAAGGACACAGCTTCTCCTACTGCAGCAAAATCAGTTTTTACTGTTAATATGTGGCACCAGTTAATCAGGAAGTGACGATTTTGTTAGCTTTGACTCGTTAAATGGAAACACTGCTTTATTTGCACGTCTTTTATGCGATAATCCAGTTTTGCGCATAAAGTTCATTCACATTTTTGGAATAGGGCTGAGAGATTTGGGGAAAATAACTAATTGCAATTTTTTTTTTACAGATATTGTAATTTTCGATTAGATTTACGATTTAATTTTGTAGTCAAGCTTCAGCTCAATATACTGTATCGTAGCTTCTTACTGCTAAAATGCAGTGAGTGTTAGTTAAAAAAAGGAACTGAAAAGATATTAACTAACTTCAACTTTTATTCAGATTTGTTTATAAATATTCAGAAATTAAACACTTATTTTTCTCTAGAGGAAACAGTAGTGTGTTAACTCCTGGTGCCTTTGTGATGTTTTTTCATATGGTGTAAACAACACAATCTCACGGCAATTCGTAACTTTTTGATTTAGTGGCTAATTCGTATGAATTCGTACAATCTAATTTGTACAATTTAGTACGATTTGTTCATCATGAATGACGGTTGGGTTTAGGGGTGAGGTTTAGTGCCACGCCTCCTTTTTAAAATTGTACATTTTTGTACGACTCCACTCCGACGAATTAGTATAAATTAGCCACTAAACCGACAAAACGTAAAATACTTACGTTTTCTCGTGAGATCAGGCTGGGTGTAACAGCTGCAAGCAACTCTGAAATTGTACTTTGCTGTTGCTAGCTACTAGATTGAGTGTCACTGACAATACGTTTAGTTGAGTTTTTAACAAGACACTTTTCATACAGCCGCCTGTGGTGCTTTTTTTAGGTGCTGGTTGTTGTATTTCCTCATGCTGTGGCAACAATTTTGCGACAGCTCTTACAAATTACCTGTTTTTGTTTAGTGTCTGTTACTTTAAAACTAAAATATTTCAATATTACTGACCTGCTGTTTTTCTTTGATATGAATTCGTCTATTAATGCTTCTGAAGTGGCAGACACCATCATCCCACTTGTCCACGCTCTCCTGTTTGTAAGTTTTATTGTGGGCTTTCTGCATACTGTGGTTGCGTTATTCTGATTGGGCAGAACGAAAGTGTGCTCAATCAATTGCCTAGTAAGATTTGCTCTGAGTGGAGGAAATTATATAATACATAATGCATATATTTCATATCGCAGCCTCTTGCGATTAGCTAATTGCAACGTTTCAAATTGTGATTGCGATTCGATTTCGATTAGTCGCACAGCCCAAATTGACAATATAGATCACAATTCAATGTTTTTTGAAAACATAGTTTAAGCAAACATTCACAAACCACATAAGTGTACAAACTTATGTGGCTCAAGCAGTGAGTGTCAAACACTACACATTTTTTCATTTTTGTAAAAATACTGTTTGCCAACTATAGCTATATATTTTTTCGATAGTCTATAGAACAAACCATCACTATACAGTAACTTGCATAATTACCCTAACCTGCCTAGTAAACCTAATTAACCTTGTTAAGCATTTAAATGCTACTTTAAGCTATATAGAAGTGTCTTGAAAAATATCTAGTCAAATATTATTTACTGTCATCATGGCAAAGATAAAATAAATCAGTTATTAGAGACATGTTATTAAAACTATTATGTTTAGAAATGTGTTGAAAAAAAATCTCTCCATTAAACAGAAATTAATGGAAAAAACAACAGGGGGGCTAATAATTCTGACTTCAACGGTACATCTATATAAATATATGAGTCCATCTTTTGACTTGGTGGGTATTAATAAATGTCAACAATCATGTGTTTTCAGAAAACAAAGTTTAAACAAACGTTTGCAGACATTCAGCATCTTTTTTTAAAGAATGCATGCTAAGCAGCCACCCTTCCCAGGTTATAGGTTCTGTTATTACCAACCAAATTTAAGGAAAGATTTGCAAACACCATTGCAAACTTAATATTGTTGTAATATATACAACTTTGTGATTATAAAACACAAACATTTTTCTCCACCTGCATTTAGTAAAAAAAATTTTAGGCAACTATGGTTGAAAGTTTGGTTGAACTATGGTTGAAAGCTGTCGTTACCAACATAGTTAACTACTTTTTATTTTCTGAAAAGATCAGTTAAACAAACATTTGCAGACAGCACGGAAAATGTACACATATGGAGCTTTCTGGGTGTCAAAATAAATTATTTTGTTCCAAAATTGTACATTTTCCAAAATATTTTTAGCAAACAATGGCTGTAAATTCAGTTGTTTTTAATTATACTGTAGTTTAACAAATTCACAGCTTCTGTAGCTATATTCCTAAACAGAACCACAAGCAAGTTTTAACTATTACGCTTTGAGTGTCAAACAAGTGTTTTTCCTACCTGGCATGCATTTACCAGAAGCATTGTTACCCAGCTTTGTTTGCAGGTCTTGCCATTACCAACACAGTTGGTGCTGAACAAAGATTCAGTATTTACTTAAGTAACTCTTAAGTTGTTAAAATAATTTAAACATACACTCACCGGCCACTTTATTAGGTACACTACTACATTACTACACTACTACATTACTAGTACAGGGTTGGATCCTGTTTTGCCTTCAGAACTGCCTTAATTCCTTGTGGCATAGATTCAACAAAGTACTGAAAATATACCTCAGAGATTTTAGTCCATATTGACATGATGCAAGTTGCTTCAGATTTATTGGCTGCACATCCATGATGCGAATCTCCTGTTCCAACACATCCCAAATGTACTCTATTGGATTGATTTCTGGTGACTGTGGAGGCCATTTGAGTACAGTGAACTTATTGCCATGTTCAAGAAACCAGTCTGATATGATTTGTGCTTTATGACATGGTGTGTTATCCTGCTGGAAGTAGCCATTAGAAGATGGGTACACTGTGGTCATAAAGGGATAGACACGATCAGCAACAATACTCAGGTGGCTTTGACACAATGCTCAATTGGTACTAATGGGCCCAAAGTGTGCCAAGAAAATGTCCCCCACACACCATTACACCACAACCACAAACCTGAATCGTTGATGCAAGGCAGGAAGGATCCATGCTTTCATGTTGTTGATGCCAAATTCTGACTCTACCATCCGAATGTCACAGCAGAAATTGAGATTCATCAGACCAGGCAACATTTTTTCAATCTTCTATTGTCCAATTTTAGTGAGCCTCTGCGAATTGTTGCCTCAGTTTCCTGTTCTTAGCTGACAGGAGTGGCATCCGGTGTGGTCTTCAGCTGCTGTAGCCCATCCGTCTCAAGGTTGGACATGTTGTGCATTCAGAAATGCTCTCCTGCATACCTCGGTTGTAACGAGTGGTTATTTGAGTTACTGTTGCCTTTCTATCAGCTTGAACCAGTCTGGCCATTCTCCTCTGACCTCTGCCATCAACAAGGCATTTGTGCCCACAGAACTGCTGCTCACTGGAAATTTTCTCTTTTTCTGACCATTCTCTGTAAACCCTAGATATGGTTTCTGAAATACTCAGACCAGCGCTCCTGGCACAAACAACAACGTTTTTTTGCTTTTTATAAGTTCACGTCCATCAAGATGCTCAAAAATAAATTTTTAATTTTAATATAAATGATTTTCATTTAATTTCAGTCTATGCAGTTTCATTTTTAACAGTTAAGTTTTTTTTATAATATACATAAGAGCCTACAAGGACCACATATTTAATATATTTAATATGTAATCTACTCTGAAAAAATTACTTTTGCTGTTTGTTCAAACTAATTATTTAAAATAAGCTGAAACAACACAATTCTTGAGGTTCTATTGGGGACAACCTAATTGTTTTATCAACCCACTTAAATTTTTTTTTAACTAATAAGTTAACTTAATTCCTACATGTTGTCCCATCACAAATTGATTGTGGAACCCAGACTTTTATTTTATTTTTTTACAGTGTAAATTAAATTAAATTAAATTAAACATCAAGTTAAGTAAATGACAGGAATACAAAAAAAAAAAAAAACGTACCAGTTACTGTGTTTGATTAAACAGCATCTCAGAGAAATGATGTGGTGAAAGACGCTGCTGACAATGAACAACGTATGTTATTTAAGTTAAGTTGTTCAAATTACTCATTTAAAATGACCTGAAACAACACAATTCTTGACATTTTGTTGGGCACGACTTAATTGTTTCACATTCAGTCCACTTAATTGTTAATAGTTAAAGGGCACCTAGTTTACCCCTTTTCCAAGATTTAAGATAAGTCTTTTGTGTCTCCAAAATGTGTCTGTAAAGTTTCAGCTCAAAACACCCATCAGGTTATATAGATCTTCCAGAAGTTTGTGATTGTTTTTGCTCTGAGCATCTTGTAGCTGTTTTTGTGGGCCATGCCTTTAATGCTAGTCCTCCCTGCCCACTGTTTCCACGTGCCCCTCAATCTCCGCCCTTGGCTGCATCAGAAAACAGAAAGACATGAAGGAAGCATATCGTATGTAACATTTGTGAAAAATATTACAGTAAGAACTTTCCCAATAATTATTTGATGAGTTGCAACGATGAGTCACACACAATGCCGTTACAAGGTTCGCGCACACACAAAGATACACACACACACACACACACACACACACACACACACACACACACACA
>CAIGQZ010000461.1:1896009-1906170 GCA_903798205.1 Danio tinwini
GAGAGAGAGAGAGAGAGAGAGAGAGAGAGAGAGAGAGAGAGAGAGAGTGTGCTTATAGTCAGCGTAATGAAAAGTGGAAGGGATGCAAGGAAAGGAACTCAGCATTATCATTTAATACTAAAAATATCATTCATATTTTAAAGGTGTTGATGCCCGGAGCTCTGATGCGCCGAGGTTTACTGGAAATGCAATAATATATCTTTATGAGCTCAAAAAGCAGATGTATATACTCTTCTGATCAGGTTTACTTGCACAAGTTTACTAGCACACGTATGTTAAAGTAGAGCGTGGTTTCCCTCTACTTTTTTCCCTTCACTTTCGTCAATTGGTGAAGTTTGTTCCTCGCCCCTGTCTTGCTTGGTTTGGGACTTGAGCTGCACATCGATGGATTTGCTCTGCAGTGTTTAGACTTTCAGCAGTAAAATTTGAACCACACTTAATTGAACTAAACTGGAGTGCGTTTCCGAAAACCCTTGTTAGCCAACTAAGGTCGCAAGTTCCATCGTTACAAACATAGTTAGTTGATTTGGCGTTTCCCAAATCCATCATTTCAACACAAACTGCGTCGCAAACTTGTATGTATGCAACTACACTTCTGGAGCTGTAGTTAGAAACATAGTTCCTGGCTGTGTTCTATTCACAGTTTTCCCCCTATGCCTTTTTATTTAGAACATTTTAACATTTAAACTTGGAATTATAAAAAAAGCATTAAAGCCGTCACTCTTTGGTTTGCTTTCGAAGTGTTTTTACAGTTCAGTTTTAGCGATCTTCATGTTTACAATTGAGCTCCCTTTGCTGTGCACTTTGAAAACATTGGTGTCATTTTGAACACAGTTGCGGCTCATGACAAAAGATAGGTGAGCTATTATTTAAAAGCAGAATTTTTGTTACATCTCCAAAGCTTGTGAAAACAAAATATATAGCATACGTTAATGCGTTTAATTAATAGTAGGTTATTTATTAAGTATCTGTACTGTATATGACATGGGCTTGTTGCGTAGAACATTTCTGTAGTGTTTATGTGTCAAATTGTAAAATTAGGCTTTTCAAAAAACAAAATAATAATAATAATAATAATAATAATAATAAACATAATCATCAATATTATTATTATTATTATAAATATTAAAGTATGATTGTTTTCATTTCCTAATAAGTTATAAATATTAATTTTTAAAAATATTTATTTCATTATTTATTTCATTATTTATTTCATTATTTATTTATTTATTTATTTATTTATTTGATTTATATATGATATTAGAATGTGTGTTAGCTGTTGTAAGTTATTTTATGTTTTAGTATTTAATGTGTAATGTTCTCAATAATATTTGTAAAGGAATCATAGGCCCTATATGTGCCATTTACATATATTTCTAAAGAAGTTGTTACCACCCCATTTGGAACATGATTATGGGCGTTTTATGGTATAACTAATGTGGTTCAAACGATGGATCTGCGACAGAGAAACTACGGGTTTTGAAAAACACTGGCCACTTCATCTGATCACTACATTTGAGTGTGTGTGTGTAAACAGCATGATCTCACAAGGAAACGTAAATATTTTACATTTAGTCAGTTTAGTGGCTAATTTGTACCAATTCGTACAAGTTCAGTCATATGGAAATGTGCAATTTTAAAAGGGAAACTTGGCACCAAACCCCACCAAAACATTGCAACCATTTTATGTAGGATACAACATTAGGTTACTATTTTTTTCTAATAAAATAGTGTGGACCAGAAACCTTTAAAATAATCTGTTGTAAATATTGTAAAAAGTATAAAGTATGAGTAAAAAGTTGAGTTAAAACTTTTAAAAGTACTTAAAAGTAGTGAGAAATGAGTGTTACGCTGTGAACGCCTTATGCGTTTACGTGCAATTTGAGCGTGTGTGTGTAAACAGCCTGATCTCACAAAGACCCCATTTACACTAATGCGTTTTCGTTTTGAAACAGCGTTTTAGATCAAAAACGATCCATGTCCACACTAGCGTTTTATCTAGCGTTTCTAAACTTATCTCCGTCCACACTACTCCACCAAAAACATATATCGTGCGACCATTCGTGCATGTGTCTCGCTTGGCATTTGGTTATTGTTAGTCAACAAACGCTGGTTGAACGAGGAACACGAGCGATTAGCGAGTGCTCGAACAATAGCTAGCCTCTTGAAAATATATGCAGCTGCTATAGTAAAAAAGGCAGAGTTTAACTGCACAATGGCGCCTAAAAATGGACAATAGTGCAAACAAAGCTCCCATTTCTATGTCCATGTTGTTTTTTACAGTGAAGGCTGGTCTGCCGTTTTCCAGTAGCGTTATAGTCATGTGATAGGGGCTTGACAAATAGTCTACCCAATCAGGTAGCGAATCTCTGCAGCCACGCCTCCGTTTTCAGATGTCTCCGTTTTCCCCCATCAACACTGACACGGAGCAGCATCGTTTTAGAATGAAAATGGCCTCTCCAGCGTTTTCAAAACGCTCCGTTTTTGGGGCTCGAAAACTCCGGCGTAGTGTGGACAGATGGCGTAACCATAGCAAAACGTATGCGTTTTAAAACGAAAACGCATTAGTGTAAACGGGGCCAAAGAAAGCATAAGTATTTTATGTTTTAGCCGTTAAGTGGCTAATTCGTACCAATTCGTACAAGTTCAGTCGTATGAAAATGTTCAATTTTAAAAGGAAAACATGGCACCAAACCCCACCAAAACATCACAACCATTTTATGTAGGATTACTAACTTTTTTCTAATAAAAGAGTGTGGACCAGAAACCATTAAAAATTCTGTTGTAAATATTGCAAAAAGTATAAAGTATGAGTAAAAAGTTGAGTTAAAACCTTTTAAGCAAGTGTGTGTAAACAACCTGATCTGATGACGTAAACGTTCTTTAAAACAAGCAAAATGATCTGCCAATGGGATAAGCAAAACAATCTTATGTCAAAAGGAAAAACAAGATTATTTTGCTTGTTTAAGTAAAAACTGACTTAATATTGGCATATTATTTCTGAACACAAGACATCATGTTTTGCTTGCCTAAAAAATGCTTCTTGATATAAGACTTTTTTGGACTAGAAACAAGACAAAAAATCTAAGTAAGAAAAGCGTTTTTTGCAGTGCATGAGTGACGTCATGGATACTACGTCCATATCTTTTACAGCCTATGATTTAGACATACTACTCAGCTATCATACCTGTACTGTTTTAAATTTAATAAATGAGTTCATTCTATGGTTTTATTACACCTTAGAGCAATACACTGAATCAATCAATCAATCGATCAATCAATCAATCAATCAATCAATCAATCAACCAACCAACCAACCAACCAATCAATCAATCAATCAATCATAAAAAAGTACATTTTATTAATGCTCTATATTTTTTATATTTTGAAATATGATCTGGTTAACCAAACTTTTCTTACCAATATTTTTAAAGTAAACAAACAAACAAACAAACAAACAAACAAAACAACATAGACAAGCAAGTTAAAATTAATATATGTGGCTCTTGAAAAAAAATCTCTATGTATAAGAAACTGAACTTTATTTACAACATTTTCAACTTTAATCCACAGCCTTGACAAATAGTACTTTATGTATTTTATAAATCATCAGGCAGTTTCAGATTAAAATAATAATAATAATAATAATAATAATAATAATAATAATAATAATAATAATAATAATAATAATAATAATAATAATAATAATGTTATCCTACACTCTCAGAAAAAAAGGTAAGCTGTCACTGGGGTGGTACCTTTTCAAAACGTATACATTTGTACATTGTACATAAACGATCCATATACAAAGTATATATACATATATAAAGTACAAAAGTGTTCCTCTTAAATTTTTTGGCACCAATAAATACTTTTGAGGTACCAATATGGACCCTTTAGGTACAAATGTATACCTTTTGAAAAGGTATCACCCCAGTGACAGCTCACGTACCGTCATTTCTGAGAGTGTAGTATGAAAAAAATACCATTCTTACAGTCTTCAAAAAGATTTTCTTTTCAAGAAGAAAACAAGGTTTGCAACAAGTGGACGCTAAGCAAATGATGACAACATTTTTCTTTTGGGGTGAACTATCCCTTTAAACACTTCTAGCTTCTTCTTGTTTTATCTTGAAAGCACAAAACCAGTACAGTCTGAAAATACATCCATGCCTACTCAGCACACAAACCAAATTAACATGCGCAAAAATAAACCGCGACTGGATTCTGTTTAACACTGGAGCAGGACAGTGAGTTCATCTGCTCCTGTTCAAGCCGACTCGTCCCACAGGGCCTAAGCTGGAAGCCTCTTTCCCCCCTCCGTCTCTCTCTTTCTCCCTCGCCCTGTCACAGGCCCTACCAATCAATGTTCTAAGCCCCAGGTTGCCTGATTTATCTAGCTTCCTACAGGCACCGTCACCTCCACAAACTGTAAAAGATCAATTTACACAACTCCGCCACCAGAGCGCTATTGACATAACACGGGTGACCGCTTCTCGTCCTCTTCGCGATCTTTCGCCTTCTTTTTCTCGTATTTTCAGAAGGTCTGGGTCAGAAGGATGATTTGAGATGCAAGTGTCAGGGGTCGTGAATGTGATCTTTAGCCTATGTGCCCTGGAAGAAGCTGCTCTCTCTGTACCGACCCAGCAAAATGTGGAGCGGAGAGACAGCTGGGCACGGTCCTGCAGTTGATGATAACTCAGGCCCGGGGCAGTGGCTGTGCGCCGTCTATGAAAGAGAACTCAGGAATTCTTTCATTTGAGGTATTACACATGCTCGGTGGAGCAATATTGATTTTTTTCCCTCACTGCTTCCTCTGAGGCATGCTACAAGCATAAATGTTTTGCCAATTTATCAAAGTTTTATCTGGGAGAAAAAGAGAGAAGCAGTGAGGACTGAGGGAAGGTAGAGAAGAAGAGAAGAAGAGATTGAGACAGACAAACTAAGAGATATGCAGAGCGATAGCGCATACATCCTCCCCTGGCCATGTGCCACTGCCTCTCTGCCTCTCTCCCAGCAGGGGACTGTGGGAGGAGAGGCTGGCATTTATAAATAAAACCATATGGCGAAAAAAAAAACAATAACGTGTGGACGTGTAATTGCTAATTGCATAACAGTGCACCGAGTCTTCCTGCTTGTTTCAGTGGAGATGCTTAAATAGGTTCAACGGAGCCATTTATGAGCTAGCACCAACTACCCACGATGCCAAAGAGTCACTGAGCAAACAGCATATAGACAGACTTGCAAAATACAACTTCTGAGATCGTGGCTGGAAGTGCACCTCAAAATAAAACAAATCCTGTTTAGTTCTAAACTCATACAACTATGTCTGTGGAAAACTAAAGGCTGTTTCACACTATAGAGCATAACTACGTTATATAATAATATCACTTTTTTAAAGTAACGAGTAAAGTAATGCATTACTTTAAAAATAAGTAAAATAATTTGAGTTACTTAAAAAAAATGTAACATGAGTTAATTGGCTTTTACAAAAAATATTGCAAAATAAATAATATCTTAGTCAGGTTAAATCACACACTCAATGAGAGAGCATACTGCGAGGGAACAGATAGTCGGTTCCAGACCTGGCGCCAGGATCATACCTATCAACCCTCCTGTTTTTCTTAGGATTCTCCCGCATTTTACAGTTCTATCCTGCTATCACCCCGTAAAGGTATTTTCCAGTATTTCTCCCTTATTTTCAGTCTTTCTCTAAAGGGTGGCAAATAAACATTAAACAGCAGAGCCCCCTATACGCAACCCATACCGCCGAACCACAAGGGGCCGCCTCTTGCTCTTAAATGTGAGTCTGTTCTGTGCTTTCGCTTTGTTTAAGCATGAAAACACTTTAAAATAAATATAAAAACGACGGGATTCCCTTGACTTTTCATTACAGGTGTCGTCTCCCCTTCATATGCAATCCTCAAAACAGTCATATAGCGGTGCGTGACTGTCCGCTGACAAGCTCCATAGTGATAAATAGAGGCTGTTTCCCAAACGGATTCTGTACACGTGATTTGAAGCAGAGGCAGGGTTTTGGGTGCGTGTTAAACAGACATATACACATAATTAATAATAATCATATCTAAAGATGTCGATCTTGGTGTTTTTTTTTTTTTCAAACACACCTAATTTTGTCCTAAATAAAAAGGAAACCAATCGAATGTTTTCATTATAACGTTAGATGGTTGCATTTTTAAAGTGAAACCTGTTATTTAATGTAATCAAATAAATATTCATTCAAAACACATTCTGATTCATTCGTTGCTCTTTAATCAGAATGTGTCAGTTATACAGTGAAGAAACGGCTAATGAGATTTGATACCTTGATTTTATTTTAGTATAATAGCTGTTTTAATAAGCTGAACTGTTTGCTAATTTATTTGCTGCTAATGTATACTATTTATTTTTTCTTTTGTAAATAATAATAATAAAACATATTACTGACCATTTAACTGTTTATTTACAACGAAACCGCTCCAAATGAACATATTTAGTAATTTGGGGATTGTTTTAAGGGGTGTCGAAGTAATCCTTTATTATGGTGGGCATATACCTTATTTTCACATCCCAATGTTGACAGGTATGGCCAGGTTTTCATAACTGAGGGAGCATTTTAATCCCATAGGGGGCACTAGACCTGGTGACTGATTTTGGTCGCTCTTGTTCCTTTCAATTAGGCTATTTATTCACTTATTTATTATACACTTATTATAAAAAAAAAAAAAAAAAAAAGAAATTCACAGTTATTACCATGAAAATTGGTTACATTTTGACATAAATAACACGCAACTCAATAGGCTATATTTATAATAATTTTAAAGGTAAAAATAAAGTTTTTATTTTTTTTTGTAAAAATGACTGGTTGGCATTTGTAAAAATGCCACCATAAGCCATTAGGTTATTAGGCCAACCTGTCAATTTATTTATTTATTAAGCTTATTTTAATAACTTGTTTTCAGGTTACATTTTCTTTTTTAGGGCCATGAGTTTACACATCAAAATAAAATCGACATGCTAACTGTATTTTAGCCGTTAAAATAGGCCTACAATATATTTTCTGGTGTTTAATTTAGCATGAGCAAATAGCAGTATAGCCTAAATTACATATTTTTTGAAAGATTTTCTTTCACCCTGCGAATGTGCATGTGAGAGATTGATTCGCGGCAAATCCACTTACTCATGCACTAAATAAGCCAACCTATTTCATTTATAACACTGTAAACTTGACTTTGCAGGCCGATCATCTCTAAAGGCATTTTTTAAGTGTCCTAACATCAGACTGCTGCTGCTGCTGTTTCTTTTCACAACTGTATGTCAAAATGAAAGCAAACATTCAAAAGCGTTCTGTGTTTTATCAATTGTATAGCTTAATTTTGATACTATTATTAATAAGGAATATAATGTAATACATTATAATATTAATTATAGTGTAGTCTACTGTGGAACTGTGCAGTGTCCAACTAAACATTTTATTTGGCTTTACTCTAATATAATTCCTAACAGAACAAAAAAAAAAAAAACGATGTAAAAATGACTGAAAGTTGCATCAAATTTCTTTGAGTTTAGAGGGTGCCTCAGCCACTGCTTGCACATTTATATGGGCACACCCTGAGATGCGGGGACCAGATCTCTGGACTAATGCTTTAATTTCACAATTTTCATATTTTAATAGCTTTTTCATGATGTAAATGATCTAAATTTGTGTTCTGAAGGTTGGAATGACGGGGGTGTTAGTAATTAATGACAGAATGAGTTTTCAGTTTTGAGTGAACTAATCCTTTTTGAAAACTGAGGGGGCACAAATTCTTTCGGAAGGGGCAATGCACTCTTTTGCCCTTCCGTAACTCCGGGCCTGGTTGGTTTGCACTCTTCATCATCATCAGGTCTCCTTTTAATAGCAGATGAGTCAGTGTACTGTTCTAGTAACTGAATAATTTAGGATATTGGTTTATTTCGAGTCAGAGAGGGTATCCGGTATGCTGTAAAGTAAGTAATTAAGTACTTACTGAAGACGCAAACCATTTCACGACAACTAAGTTTAATTTAAAGAACTGATTTGACCGGTACAAATGATTCATTCAAGAAACGCCTGTCATCGCTACAGTCAGAAACAGAACCAATGACTACTTTTTTTTTTAATCTTTCCCATGGTGACAGTCAATGCATAATATTTTACTACTTATTTTGAAAGATAGTTGTATACAGACGAAGTCCCTTTAAGTATTCTATAGACTTTGATTTAGATTAAAGTGTCATTTAAAGACTTATGTTAATTAGGAAAGTCAAAATAATTAGTCAAATTATTGTATAACTGGTTTGTTGTGTAGACATTCAACAATATACAATAAATATTTCTTAAGGAGGCTAATAATGCTGACCTTAAATTATTATTCAAGAAATAAACTATAAGAAAAAAGACTTATCGTGACTAATTTTGGTTTTATAGGAAATACAGTGAAAAGTTTGTTAAAGTTCACTTGGAATACATTATTTTAAATTAATGAGAGGGCAAAAAAAAAAGAAAAAAAAAGGACATTAACTGCAAGTTTACAGGTGCAAAAATGTCCCTTGATGTACTTGAAAGGTAAAAATGTCTTTCTACAATACAAAGTTATTTGTCAAATAAATTAACATGGAAGATTATTTTGGGTTTAAATTATTTAATTAGCTTGTTTATGAAGACTGCGGAGTGATGCATAAAAAAAAATGACTTCAAATAATTGTTGAAGTAGTGTGTGATGTATTTTAAAGTGTGCCCCCTAAAAGTACTAGTGGCCTCTGCCCAGTCCCCCCAGTAACTCTGGTCTAGAACCGCCACTAGTTCTACAGTATATAGTATGAATACGAGTAGTATGAATGCAATTCGAACGTATTACTGCTGCCAGGGTGTCATTATCACATCAACTACCTGCATCAGTTGCTTTGCCTCACTACTATTTATAAATTCTCTCACGAGGCCTTATGAGATAGTGTATTAGATAATGTCTATTGGATGCACATTTCAGAATCTCGCTGGAATTAGATCATACGTGTCTGTCTTGGCTACTGTTTTTCAAATACTATGAATTCAGACATATTACTCACCGCACATAATGTTTTTAACACACTATATAGTAGGGAGTATGCAAAAGCAAACAGTTTTAAAAAGAATTCTGAATTTTAAAAATTAAGTTCACTCTATGGTTAATAACGCAGAAGATTCACTTTCAGAATGATTTTCTTCCTGCCAGAATCCACCTGCCTTTAAGGAGTTCAATCAATCAACAGGATCAATCAATCAATCATAAAAAGTAAATTTGATTCCTGCTCTATATTTCAAATCTATTGAAAGATGTCTAGACTGGAAATGTTTTAAAGTTGATCTGGTTAACAAAACTTTTCTGAAGTATTTGCTCCAAAATCTACTTGCTGCTATTATTTTTCATGTAGTGGATTAGACGTGAAGGGACTATAAACAAGGATGTAAACAGCGAGAAATGCTGTTTGGCACTGTTAACAGTTTAGCTACAAATTCAGATTCATCCATCAAATCACTGTAAACACCCACACTCTTCAACAGCACTGCAGTGTCTCTCTATGTTGCAGCTTTTCGTGCATTCTACATCTCAAATAACAAACTCGCAAAAGATATCAAAACTTGAATATATGTGACGACACTTGTCAGATTTTATTTTAGAGAGCAGGCATGAGGTTCAGCGGTGTCCTCTTTATTTTATGTCTAATTCAGGTTCACACTGGCATGGCTGCACTGACTGACAGTATTTACACAGCAGAGGCACAGCACATGCTAGCAGAGGCATGACTGGATTTGACGCTTCCTGGTGACGTGGAGCCGATTCGTGAATCACAGCACATTATGTTAGCTAAACAATCAGAGCCTCTTGAGGGTGGGCTTTCAGAGGAACTAAGAGTATGATTGTTGTTTTCATGTTAGCTGAGTAACAGTATATAATTAAAGTAAGATATATAAATAAGTAACAGGATTTTTTACAAATAAAGCATGAGCACACATTGCTTTGCATCTTAAAAACACAACCAAGCCTTAATACACTTTGGACCAACCCTTGAAGAATTGTGTTGTTTCAACTTATTTAAATAAGTAGTTTGAACAATTAGCAAAAGTCATTTTTTGAGTGTTGAAGGCAAAATTATTAGCCCTCC
>CAIGQZ010000461.1:1921990-1936901 GCA_903798205.1 Danio tinwini
TCTTTCTTTCTTTCTTTCTTTCTTTCTTTCTTTCTTTCTTTCTTTCTGTCTGTCATTTTTTGTTCAGTCTATCTCTGAGTGTACCACACTCTCAGAAATAAAGGTATGCGAGCTGTCACTGGGGTGGTACCTTTTCAAAAGGTACAAATTTGTACCTAAAAGGTCCATATTATTACCTCAAGAGTACATATTAGTACCTAAAAAGTACAAAAGTGTTCCTTTAAATTTTTTTTAGTACTAATATATACTTTTGAGGTACCAGTATGGACCCTTTAAGTACAAACGTGTACCTTTTGAAAAGGTACCACCCCAGTGACAGCTCGCGTACCTTTATTTAAGTGCAGAAATGACCAAAGTATAACTAGTGCTAGCTCTGTGTCCTTGCTCACAGTCTATACCCTCAGTCAATATTCCCTATATTAGCACACTAATGCAGTCCAATTGAAGGACTGAATGAAATTTCGAGCACTCATTACATAGGAAAGTATACCATTTTGTTTGTGCTTTGCTGGTTGATAAATCATTCAGATGAATTGAAATTTCAATTTCTTTAGTCAGACCCTGTGATAGTTATTTTAGGGAGCTGTCTCTTAGTAACGAAACCAAGTATTTTGATTTCTGTCATCTATTGTTTGTTTTGTAATACAGGTTTAGTGCCTATTTGTATTTTCACTGCAGTTATTTTATGTTTAATGCTATAAATTCATGTTAAATACTACTTAAAGACATTGTTCACAGCTAAAAAATGTTGAATAAAAATGTGGTGGTGAAAAATGTTTTTTTTATGCTAAAATGAGAGCATTTAAAACAGACCAGTCAATTTTGCACGACAGGAGGCTTAAATGGCATTTTAAGCTGTATAGAAGTGTCTTGAAAAATATCTAGTAAAATATTATGTACTGTCATCATGGCAAAGTTATTAGAAATAAGTTATTAAAACTATTATGTTTAGAAATGTGTTGAAAAAATCTTCTCTCCGTTAAACAGAAATTGAGGAAAAAAAATAAACAGGGAGGCTAATAATTCAGGGGGGGCTAATAATTCTGACTTCAACTGTACATACTTCAAGTGTCAAATGTATATACAGTACTATATATAACAGCATATTTAGAATGATTTCTAAAGGATTATGTGACATTAAAGGCTGAATGATACTGAAAATATTGCCTTGAAATAAAAGTTCATTTTAAAATATAATAAACAGAAAACAGCTCTTTTACTCTCAAATAATATTTAAATAATATTTTTTATGTATTTTTTAAATCTTAGTATTATTTTGTAATATGTACTTGAATTCTACTTGTACTTAAAAACATCTGTCTTTCTTTGTTTTATATATGTATATACTGTACAGGGGCGGCACAGTGGTTAGTACTGTTGCCTCACAGCAAAAAGGTCACTGGTTTGAGTGCCAACAGGGTCAGTTGGCATTTCTGTGTGGAGTTTGCATGTTCTCCTTGTGTTCACGTGGGTTTCCTCTGGGTGCCGGTTTCCACCACAGTCCAAAGCCATGTGGTAAAGGTAAATAGGGTAAACAAAATTGGCTGTTGTGTATGAGTGTGTGTGAATGCAAGAGTGTATAGGCGTTTCCCAGTACTAAATTTAGGCTGGAAGGGCATCCGCTGTGTAAAACATATGCTGAATAGTTGGTGGTTCATTCCGCTGTGGTGACCTTTGATAAACAATGGACTACGCCGAAGGAAAATGAATGAATTAATGAATGTATATATTGTGTTTGCACACATACATCGGATTTACCAAAGCTATTGATGCTTACTTTTCACCAAAAGACAACCAAACAAACATACACAAAACCCTTACAGACACACACATACATGCATGCAGGCATGCATACACACACAATATAATAAACAGCCACAAGTTAACCACATGAACTTGTCAAACCTTCCTCATTTCACCCTCTCTTATGTACACCAAAGTTTTTTTTCCTCCTCTCTCTATCTTCATGGGGCAGTTAATAAATACATCAAGATAAAAAGTGCTGTGCTATTAAAATGGAGCGAGATGAAATATGGATGAAGAGATGGAGCTTCAGGTGTGTCAGATGTGATTTAATATAGTTGTGGCCCGGGGAGGGCGAGATTACCGCAGGGACGGTGGACAGACAGCGTGTGGCTTTTGACCCGATGGAGTGGGAGAAGCGCGTATAGTGCTGAGCAGAGCTGTATAGATCCACATGAGGGAGGAATGGATTTACTGATCAACACCCACATCAATCTGCCTGTACAGTCTGCATGTGTCAGGGAGAGAGAGAGAGAGAGAGAGAGAGAGAGAGAGAGAGAGAGAGAGAGAGAGAGAGAGAGAGAGAGAGAGAGAGAGAGAGGGGAAAGTCTGCTGTTTGCGGCTGCTTGTTCATGGATGTGAAAGCTTAATTAATGGATCATCTCTCTTTCTCTTCCTCTCCCTCTCTCTCTATCCCTCAATTCAATTTAATTCAATTCAATTCGATTCAATTCAATTCAATTCAATTCAATTCAATTCAATTCAATTCAATTCAAATCAAAAGAGATTTCTTTACTGGCATGACTTGTCAAGTATTGCCAAAGCATTGCAGGCTAAAGCAGGCTCAGATCAGAGCCAGCTGGAGCCAGATCAGTCTTAGAAATAATGCATTTACAAATAAAATTCATACATGTGCAGTACAATACACATTTGCAAAATCCATTTTGTAAATATTTTCACCAAGCTAATTAGATTTGTGTAAATTTTGGCTCGTGTTTTGAATTTAAGAATTAGATTTGCGTACTTTTGGCTCGTGTTTTGAATTTAAGAATTAGATTTGCGTATTTTTGACTCGTGTTTTGAATTTAAGAATTAGATTTGCGTACTTTTGGCTCGTGTTTTGAATTTAAGAATTAGATTTGCGTACTTTTGACTCGTGTTTTGAATTTAAGAATTAGATTTGCGTATTTTTTAATTGTGTTTTGAATTTATTAATTGGATTTGTGTATTTTTGAATCGTGTTTTGAATTTACAAATTTGATTTGTGTATTTATGAATCGTGTTTTGAATTTAATTAGATTTGTGTAAATTTTGAATCATGTTTTGAATTTAAGAATTAGATTTGCGTACTTTTGAATCGTGTTTTGAATTTAATTATTAGATTTGTGTATTTTTGAATCGTGTTTTGAATTTACAAATTTGATTTGTGTATTTATGAATCGTGTTTTGAATTTAGGAATTGGATTTGTGTATTTATGAATCGTGTTTTGAATTTATGAATTGGGTGTGTGTATTTAGGAATCGTGTTTCGAATTTACACATTGCATTTGTGTATTTTTGAATCTTGTTTTGAATATAAATACTGGATTTGCGTATTTATGAATCGTGTTTTGAATTTACAAATTTGATTTGCGTATTTTTGAATAGTGTTTTGAATTTACCAATTGGATTTGCATATTTTTTATGTCATATTTTGAATATATGAATTGGATATTGTAAATGTGAATTGTGTTATATATATAGGAATTTAATTTTCTAAATATTTTATTTTTGAGACTGATCTGGCTCTATAGGCTAATACATACAGCTGAGGTCAGAATTAGTAGCCCTTCTGAATAATTAGCCTCCCTGTATATTTTCCCCCAATTTCTGTTTAACATAATTTTTTTTCCAACACATTTCTAAACATAAAGGCTTTAATAACTAATTTCTAACGAATTTATTTTATCTTTGCCATGATGAGAGTACATAATATGTACATACAATATTTTACTAGATATTTTTCAATATACTAGTATTCAGCTTAAAGTGACATTTAAAGACTCATTTAAAATCAGTTAATTAGGTTAACTAGGCAAGTTAGGGTATTCAGGCAGGTCGTTGTATAACGATGGTTTGTTCTGTAATGAATCAAATAAAATATTGTACATTATATATATATATATATATATATATATATATATATATATATATATATAATTATCTGGAAATTGGAATCCACCTCCCTCTCTCTTACAATAGAGGATACATTGCTAGCATAATAAATTTCTTAAATAAATTGTACGTAATTGTCATTTTTTGTAATCAATGGGTAATTCATTCATTTTCCTTCGGCTTAGTCCTTTTATTTATCAGGGGTCACCACAGCAGAATAAACCGCAAACTTATCCAGCATATGTTTTATGCAGCGGATGCCCTTCCAGCTGCAACCTAGCACTGGGAAACACCCATACACTCTTGCATTCACACACATACACTACTGCCAATTTAGCTTATTCAATTTACTTATAGCGCATGTCTCTGGACTGTGGGGGAAACCAGAGCACCCAGAGGAAAATGTATGGATTTATAAAGACAAGTTGTGCTCTGTTAAAGATGGAGAACTTTACAAATAGGCTTGAGTAAAATGTAAAACGGCTTTGGCACATTTTTCAAAACAGTCCTATCATACTCTAAACTGTAAGTGCAAATCTCAAACTGTTTGCTGCAACTTAAAAAATTTATTACATGTCTGCTATCTATCTATCTATCTATCTATCTATCTATCTATCTATCTATCTATCTATCTATCTATCTATCTATCTATCTATCTATCTATCTATCTATCTATATATCTATCTATCTATCTATCTATCTATCTATCTATCTATCTATCTATCTATCTATCTATCTATCTATCTATCTATCTATCTATCTATCTATCTATCTATCTATCTAGAAGAGTTTGACAGTTTGACTCATCAGTTTGATCAACAAGCCATATGCAATTCGTTTTGTCCAAACTACAGACACTTGTACTTACTGTTTCCACACATGCTCTAAAGCATTTGCAATTAGCTTAAATCAATAAAAAATGCCAATCTGAATCGAACAATAAGCACATTTTTTAGACATTTTAACCTATTTTCTTGAAAAAATCAAAATTTTAATCGGGAATTGAGCCAAAGCAATTAAGACAAACTGTAAAAAGGTAAAAAATAAAGTACAATAAAAAAAATCTAATTTATCTACTCTCTCTCTCTCTCTCTCTCTCTCTCTCTCCCTCTCTCTCTCTTTCTCTCTCTCTCTTTCTCTCTCTCTCTCTCTTCGTAATGATGTCAGATTCTAGGACCTCATTTACACCTGTAATGAACATCTGGCTGATCTGATCACTAGTATACTGCACTAAATACAAGTGTAAATGAGGTACAAAGTGTTTTGGATCTGAATGTGATCAAATCCATTTACAGTGTAAATGTTAAAAGTGTTACATTTTTTTCCAGACAATTCACAAAACATGAACTCACTGTCAAAAATATGTACATAGTTCAGTGTTCCAAATACATGAAAAATGCAAAACAAATGGTTTTCAAATGGTGTGACTCAAGCACATGGGAAAACATGCAAAACCCCTGAGACCTGGGGCATAAAATTTTCTGAATTTAGTTTTTTTTTTTTTTAAACACCAAATCAGAAAAGCTTTTTTTATTTATTTATATATTTTTTATTTACTTAATTTAATTTCAGAAATTATGAACAAAAATATTTCATGTTTTGTCTGGTCAACTTCATGCAATTTAGGGGGTAGTAATCAGGTAAACTAAATAATAAGTTAAATAATGATGAGTTTCGAAACAGGTGATTGTAATTATGATTTTGAACAAATGCAGCATCCAAGAAAGCTCCAGTTTTTAGGAGCAAAAAGGATGCAAGGACTGCCAGTTTGCCAATAAATATGTGACAAAATTATGTTCCTCAAACTGCATAACAAAAAAGATTCAAGGAATCTAGAGGAACTTCAATGCTTAAAGGACAAGAGCCCAAGCCTAAGCTGAACAACCGTGATATCCAATCCTTCAGGCGGCACTGCATCAAGAATTGTCATTCATCTATAAGCAACACCACCAAATGAGCTCAGGAATACTTTGGCAACCTTTTTAAAGTACCACACTACGTAGTTACATCAAAACATGCCAGTAAAAATAATATACTATGCCACAAGAAAGCCCTATGTTAACAGTGTCCAGAAGCCCCGTTAACTTCTTTGGGCTCAAAGGCATCTGGGATGGACCTTCTTACAGTGGAAATGTGTACTGTGGTCAGATGAGTCAGTATTTTAGGTATTTTTGGGAGAAATGGATGCCGTGTGCTCCGGACCAAAGAAGAAAAGGATCATCCAGTCTGTTACCAGGAACAAGTCCAAAAGCCAAGGTCTGTTATGGTATGGGCTTGTGTCAGTACCCTTGGCAAAGGTAACTTGCACTTCTGTGATGCCACCATTAGTGCTGAAAAGTACATACAGGTACTTTTTGGAGCACAGTATGCAGCCTTCTTTTCCAGGGACACCCATTTCATGGTTTCCATAGTGTCCCACTTTTTCTGATTTGGGGTTGTATGTTATTACACTGTTTAGAGCATAACTTGGGAAAAAGAAAGAAAGAAAAAAGTTCACTGTAGTGGACATCATGACTTCTCTAAAAAAGTACATTTATAGACATGGATAACTAAAAACAATTGATTTTAGTTTTTAATCATTTTATTTAGGTTTCAGGATTTTTTACACCAAAATTGAAGGATTATTCTCAGCTTATTAAGATTAAACAGTTGTTGTCAACTGCGCCTGCTGTTATAAATGGACTCCAGTCAGTGCTAGCATTTTTCGTTAAAGAGATTTCAGTTTAGAAGTTCACTGAATTTATGCACAATAATGTTTTCCTGTTGTTATGAGAGATTTAGGCTCAAACTTTGTAAGTTTAATATGCAGTCTAAATATAAAGTTTTATTTTTCATTATTCTGTTTATTTTATAGGTTTGCATCACAAGTAGCTATTCAATTCTGTAGCTGATTGTGACAAAACACTTCTAGCTGTTCAAGCTAAACACAAAACGCAAGCACTTTGTTTCTTTTTCCTGTTGTACTGTACCCGTATCGAGCCATGACCCTAAAACCGAGGTACATACTAAACCGTGATTTCAGTGTACTGTTTCACCTCTAATATGCATGTGTTCTACTAAATTGCAGTGCATTTGACCTCTCAGCCACCACATACTATTAATAACAGAACAGGTAAATAATAATAATAATAATAATAAGTGAAAAAAAGAGACCTGGGTTAAGATCTTGAGTATTTTTAACTTAACATAGCATTTTTAGTATTAACTCTATCCAGCGGGCACCTTAATATCAAAAAAACATCAACAAACATCCAGTGTTGCCAACGTAGTGACCCCCCCCCCCCCCACACACACACACAGCGATAAATTTTCAAAAAAAGGACTAGTGACAAATCTAGCGGCTTTTTTGGGTGTTACTGGAGATTTTTCTAGATTTGCATGTGTCAGTACTGTACCGTTCCTACTCCTCTCAACGAGCTGCGGGCTGTCGGTTTTACCCGAGTCAGAGCACTGACTGGCGGCCCAGTCCTTGTACAGTAGTCTCTCCCACCTGCAGCCCGAGAGCAGATCACTCCTCTGCGCACTGACGGCAAATGATTTAGCACCTCGAGTGTGAAGGTATTTCCTTTGTACAGTCAAACCGATCTGCTTCTCCTTTGTTTTTAATTTAACAGTTTAATTTGACCATTTATTCTTTTCTTGTTCACGATCACAGATATTTTAGTGACAGTTTCTGCACTTGTCTGAGTTTATTACGTCTGAGAGATTGCTGCAAATTCACAACACATCTATACTAATATACTGTATTCAAACAGCAATACATTTAGTTAAATTGACATGCATACATAAAGAGTAGTTCAAATATAAATACCTCTTTATTGACCATAGGCTGTTAAACAAACAGAAACGGTTGGACGTGATGATGTCAGTAATATGCAAATTGATGAATGATGTAATCTAGTGACATTTAGTGACCTTTCGGGCAGAGCTTAGCACCTTTTCATTGAAAACAGTTGGCAACACTGCAAACATCTTAAAACAGATGATCAGTATTATGTCAATTGACTACCTTGAAGTCGAAACGAAATTAAATTGGCATCTAACATTGGTGTCAAAAATCACATCAAAAATCGATTACAGGATTGTAATTTTTAACACAAATATTTGATGTTAATTCAATGTTGTTTTACAGTTTTTCTCCATTGGTTTGGCTCATTTCTTGAAACAGAAATTACATCCTCAAAATTCTAGGACCATTTGGCAAAAAAGTTACAGTTTAGCACAACACTATAGCTCACTTTCAAAAGCTCATATCTCTCCAAAAACTGTTCACTCATGCATCAAAACTAAATTCCTTTCCCATATAAAAAGTCAGTGCCACAAAAAATGGCAAATATCCTTCTCAATTGCTTTGGCTCATTTTTTTAAACAGACCGGACATTCTCAACACTCTTGGTGGTTTTGCCAAAATAATATGGATGGTTCGGCACAACACCATGGTTCACCTGCAACATCTCATACCTTTCCCAAAACAGTTCGCTCATGTGTCAAACCTAAATTTCCTTCTCATTTAAACAGTCAGTGCCCCCAAAATGCTTCATCCTTTTGGCATTGTCTAAGCACTGCAAGTCAAAATGTTTAGATGTTTTGTCACTGTGGCAAAGGACCACTAAAATATCACTCATGTCCACCTTACAGTCTTAGCCCAGTCCTTCACTGACAATGGTTACTGTGCTGTTTTTGTCTAGCTAACAGAATACAATTGTGTATAAAACAAAACAAAAAAGAAATAGGATTTTAGGGTAAGAGTAGCCTCCAAGGTTTGACGTCACACACTGCACTTATACTGCCAAGGAAATGGTAACTCCTATTTTTATTGTAATGATCAACCACACACAATGCAACTTCCATATATCTGAGCAAAACGAAACTGAATACAGCATAATAAACTGTAACATAAACACACAAACAAAAAAAAACTAGAGTGCTATAACTTTCCCTGCAAAAGTTTTGGATGGAGGAGACTGTAGAGCGAGGCACATTTAGGCTGCACTCAGCAACCTGCCTCCGCCATTGTGAGCCCATGGTTTATGACATGGTCTATAACTGTGGCCTGAATCTCATCCGGGACAGCACAGTGTCTTCATGCACCACGGCCTCTTCCACCTATTCCACCACCACACACCCTTACCCCTCCTCTTCCTCCTCTTCTTCTTTGAGCAGGCAGCTGCCCTTGTTCATTTACTTGGCCAGGTGCCTCCATGTTCAGAAATAGTGCTGGTCCTGCATGGTCAAGCTCTTTACATACATGTTAGGCAGCATTCACAGTCATGGGCAGCACCTGTCAGGTAACTAAACATGCTGTTTGATTGGTCATCTGAGATGTGTGAAACTCCTTCTTCATTAGTTAAGTTCTAGTTTCACCTGAATGTCAATTGCTGTAATAAATTGTAATCAAATGTTCCATGGATTCACCTACTACAGTATTCATATGGTCTTGACTAATGTTGACAATTGAACAGACTATTGTGGATGTGATGACATACAATGAAATGACGCTGACACATTTTGGAGAGAACAACCATTGAACTGAGAATTAACAATCAATTTAGATCAACGAGATCTATTCACTTGGAAATTGTGCCAAATGTAGGCTACATGTACTTAATCATTTGCTAAGATGTACTTAAACATTAGCAATTTGATGAAATGAATGAGAAATTAAATTCTGTTGTGAACAATTGTCAAGTGGTTTGGAGGTTTGTCCATGTTGTTTTAAGAATGTATTTCTGTTTCAAGAAATGAGCCAAACCAAAGGAAAAAAAATGTAACAAGGAGGCATGGCACCCCACCCCTAAACCCAACCATCATTGGGGGATAAGCAAATCATACTAAATAGTACGAATGAGATCATACATTTGCCATGAATTGCCATGATAGAGTGTTGGAAAGAGTGTGTGAAATTTCTCCTTTGTTAGTCAAGTTCTAGTTTCACCTGACTGTCAGTTGCTTTAATAAGTGTATCAAATGTTTAACGGAGTCATATATGATATTCATGGTATTATGTTCTTGACTAACTTTGACAATTGAACAGACTATTGTGCATGTGATGACTTACAATGAAATGATGCTGACACATTTTGGAGCGAACAACCATTGAACTGAGAATCAACAATCAGTTTAGATCAACGAGATCTATTCACTTGGAAATTGTGCTAAATGTAGGCTAGATTTATTTAGACATTTGCAATTTGATAAAATGAATGAGAAAAATCAATTCTGTTATAATCAATTGCCAAGTGGTTTGGAGGTTTGTCCAGGTTGTTTTGAGAATGTAATTTCTGTTTCAAGAAATGAGCCAAACAAATGGAGAAAAAAATGTAAAATAAGTAGTTTGAACGTGCATAAAAAAATGTGAGTGTAAATTTTATATACTTTTCATTGTTCATATGTGGTTATTTTTGTGGTCAAAGGAGTTTAATGTGTGGATGTCAAATAGACATCAAGATTTTGATATCAAATCAAGATTTTTGACGTTTTTTGAAGATATTTTGACATCAAGGTGCCCATTGTGATGGCTTGCTACTCTCTAAAAGTTATATAATTACTAAGAAGTAATTCTTTGTACGCATGATAATGTATTTGATGCATTTTAGACATCTATTAACACCTGTAAACAAGCCAAGGAGTGTAATCACATCTTTTCAAAGTCAACAGCTCAGCTTAACCTGTGTACGACCGATTCTTACCTTATTGCTGTCCATGTCCTTGTTGTTACACAGTATTTTCAAGATGGATTTTCCAGGACTTCTCAACATCCATCATTCACTTTCTCTCTCCCTTCCTCCCCTCTCTGTCAGTCTGTCTCTGCACGAGCATCTCTATAACCTAACACCATCCAAGAATGATAAATATGTGGGCTTGTTTAGTGGTGTGTATGTGTGTGTGTGTGTGTGTGTGTGTGTGTGTGTGTGTGTGTGTGTGTGGTTTTGGCATGGGACAGGCAGGTTAAGAGGGATTGCAGAAGTGTCCTCTGTAAGTGCTGAGTCGTCATTATGCAGCATCTCTTTGCTGTCACACTTTTAACCCCATCATTAAAGGCGCTGTGTAATATATGCACAGAGCAGGTCATAGTGGCAGTGTTAAAGCAGTCACTGAGCGTTTGCTCTCCTTCTGCTGTGTCCTGTAGTTTTTTTTTTTCTTTCCGTTTCCTCCTGACATTAACCTGAATGTCTTCTTAAAGCACTTTGCCATGTTTTCAACCTGACAACCTGCTGAACAGATCTGGTTAGAGAGGCTTACATGTTATTCACAACCAAAATGAGCATATCAAGGTCTGTAAAGCCCACCTCACACTGTGATTTTTAATAATCTGAAATTATTGTAATATGTCAGACCAGATGAACATGATTCCCAAATCTCAGTTGGCATAAGGTCAAACTGAACAACAATCAAGATGCGCCAAACACAGTCAGAGTTTGAGGTCGTCTATCCACTATCCAATGTTCTGACATGATACCTCATGGCAAACATAAACAAACTGCCTCAATAATAAAACCAGAGTTTTTTTTTTACATTTTCCCGATGTGCTTTGAAGTTGTCGCCACGCTCTGATCCAGAGCTCTTATTGGTTCTTGGAATGCCGCTCGTCATAACCAATCGACAACCTCCCGCTCTCCCTCAGGAAGCCCATACGGAAGTAACTGAAACTGCAATTCATCGAAATTCCGCTAGTCCTGGCTCCATACAGCAGTAAAAAAAGTGTTTACAGCCTGGTACAAAGAATGATTTTGGTTCATATAGTTAATATCACCCTTCTTGACAACTGTGAGGGGGGTGAGTTTTTTATAACTCATCCATTTCCTTTATATTAGGTTATATTAAGTTTGCATAATTAAGGGCGTGGCCACTTGAGTGACAGCTAGCTCTCACTGGTCGCTGTCACGTCACCTCAGCTGATTCCGGCTGATTAGCCGATGATCTTTTTGTGTTGTTTTATGTGGCTTTACACAGTCATTTGCCTTTTGGAATTATTTCTTACAATTATCAGATGATATGGCATGCTGTGTGCACTTAATTGTGCTCACAAACCATTCACATGGCCTCTGTTTCCCAGGTGAGTGAAATTAAACTTATATACCATCTCTATAAATGTATTTGTTTTATTTAAGATCATTTATCATTTATAATGTTCTTTAAACCTGTAATGCACTCCAGAATCTGACAGATTGATTAGCTGTAGGCTCTAGAACAGTCATCTGAAGTGTTGTCATACAGTGTTCTTCCTGGATTTCATCCTGCATTTACTAACACAGACTGTATCCGAAGTGTTTGGAAGTAATTCGCACTTTACTCCTGTTGAAAAACGTCATAAGAACGATGCTTATAGTGGCTCAATGTGTAATACTAAGCATTGTGCTTATGACGTTGCCTATGAAACAGTGTTTTTAAAAGTCTAAACACTTTATTGATATAGTATGCAACCAAGCACATGTGGTCAGAGCACAAACGAGTCGCAGGTAATGAAGTATTAAATGTTTCTCATGTGTCTGTAGCTCCGCTCACGCTCCGCCTTTTTGCCCTTGTATGCCCTGGTTGGTGCGATGACACGGTAACAAAATGGCGACGGTTGGCCACGCCTACTGGTAGCTTCTTTTGGGTTCTTCATAAACCTATAGGTGATGTCACGGATACTACATCCATATCTTTTACAGTCTATGGTCACAACTGCAGTGACTGCAGGAAATCTTTCGACACTGCCAGGGGTCTGTTCTTCGTACCTGGCTTATATGATCTAAAAGCAGATCCGGGATCTTTTAATCTTGATAACTGATCTTTGGCTAATTTGGTTCTTCAAACAAGTTCAGGAATCAGATTAAAAAGTCTGGATGAATTGATCTGAGATCACTGCTCATGTTTTGAAAAACTGATATACTGTTCCTCGAAATCATGATCAGCAATGCAACAATTGGCTGACGGCACTGCAGCGTAATGACATCATCTGATTAATATTCAAATATCCATGTGAGCAAAATGACATAACATTTTTTTTATAAAAGATTTGTTAAATATGATACGCAATAACTTTGCAACTGGGCTGCAGGGTTTACACTTTCATGTGTCAAGAGTAATTAGCAATTTAGTTAGTTGTACAGTTAGAAGGAATTTTATTTATTATAGTAGCCATAGTAGTATTATAGTAGCCGGTTTCTTAATTGGTGTAAAGAATAACTGGATGTTTAAATAAATTTTGCATCACAAAAGCATTTTGATATTGGTGAAGGTGTCTGCAACTTTTGTAAAGCAGCAAATCACCAGCTTCATGACTGCATAAATATTTGATTCCTTTAATAAAGTCGCATATTGTGCATGTCTATTATCATACACAAATTGTACTAAAGCGATTGTATGCGTTTGTATCTAAAAAGTTCATATTAATAAGTTTTATCTTTGAACCACTAATTGGCAGTATTCATACTTTTATTTCGGAGTGCTGATTGCATAAGTTTTATTTTTGAGCAGGTTTGAGCTACCAGAACTGTTGCTATGACAACAGCTCTCTGATGAGTTTTGAAGAACGAAACGATCTTGGATCATGTCAAATCATCAATATCCAAATCCAGCTAACTAAGTAATCCACGAACGAAGAACAGACCCCAGAACTCCATTGCAGCAAAACTTTGATCGCAAAGACTATTAAGCAACTGATGGTCAACATGTCAAACCAATAATTGAAACCTCACAGATTTTAGCCAACATTACTTATATCTTCATTAGTACTAATCAATCATCAGTAACCACAACAAATAGTTTTGTTTTGCATATACAGTTGAAGTCAAAATTATTAGCCCTCCTTTGAATAGTTTTTTTTTCTCTTTCAAATATTTCCCAAATTATATTTAGCAGAGCAATGGATTTTTTTCACAGTATTTCCTATAATATTAATTTCTTCTGTAGAAAGTCTTATTTATTTTGGCAAATATTTTAAGGCCAATATTATTAGCCCCCTGACAAATCTACAGAACAAATCATCGTTATGCAATGATTTGCCTAATTACCCTAACTTGACTAATTAATCTAGCTAAGCCTTTGAATGCTAGAAATATCTAGCAATCTATAATGTACTGTCATCAAGGCAAAGATGAAAGAAATCAGTAATTAGAAATGAGTTATTAAAACTATTATGTTTAGAAATGGGGTGATGCAGTGGGTAGCACGTTTGCCTCACAGTAAGAAGGTTGCTGGTTCAAGCCTCGGCTGGGTCAGTTGGCATTTCTGTGTGGAGTTTGCATGTTCTCCCCGTGTTCGCGTTCCTCCGGGTGTTCAGGATTCCCCCACAGTCTAAAGACATGTGGTATAGGTCAATCGAGTAAGATAATATTGTCTATAGTGTATGTGTGTGTATGGATGTTTCCCAGTGATGGGTTGCAGCTGGAAGGGCATCCGCTGCATAAAAACATATGCTGGATAATTTGGTGGTTCATTCCATTGTGTCGACCCCAGATTAATAAAGGGACTAAGCCGAAAAGAAAATAAATAAATAAATAAATACATTTAAAGCTTTACCTACTAAACTGAATCACACACATAATAGTAAAAAGGGATAGTGATTGCATGCCAAATCTGCACAACATTACAACACAGTTTTGTTTATTACCATGCTATTATCATGTTATTACTGTTTATTAGGCGCCATAAACAGTGCTTGAACTGCAAAGTGAAAAGTCAAGCATGCCTTTGAGTGAGTGGAACATTGAGCAGTTTTAAACCAGACCTCAGGCTTCAGTAGACGTTCAGTAGGGCGTGAATGACCTGCCCTGACCCCCAATCCTCATAGGTGCACACACTAACTCACAGGAAGCAGTCTGTAATTCTATTTCCTGGACTCCGTGCATGACTTTAATGTTGTATTTTAATGGCTGATCCTGACCCCGTGTCTTGACCTCATCTTCCTCTCTGCCATGACTCTTTCTCGTCTCAGTGCCACAGGCCGACACTTCCACACAGACAGGCTTCAACGGTCAACTACAAACACCAAACACACACACACACACACACACACACACACACACAC
>CAIGQZ010000461.1:1941699-1958875 GCA_903798205.1 Danio tinwini
GAGAGAGAGAGAGAGAGAGAGAGAGAGAGAGAGAGAGAGAGACTAGAGAGATTAGAGCTAATTAGCATGAACAATAACAACAAACAAACAGTAAGAGAGTGTGGGTCAGTGGGAGTCTTACAATGACGCTCTTAATTAGGATTGTTTACCAAGTGACACGGTTCATTTTCAATACACAGGGGCCCAACTACCGTATACCAACATAACTACAGTATAAACACACACTGTACCTATAGGAGCACACAGCTGAATCACACACATAGAGATATACACACCTAAGGAGACTTTTTGGTAATTAAAATAATAATAATAAAAGGTCTGGAATTATAAATATGCTAATTTATGGATAATAAATTTGTCCACTAATAACCGCATTTGTGGGTAGACTAGTTAGGGACTAATATGCTATTGGCACTGATTTTTTTGTCAGGCAAAGCTCATTGGAAAAACATGCCCTGGTCAGTGTAGTTGTATAAACATACAGTTAGGTCCATACATATTTGGACATTGAGACAATTCTAACATTTTTTGGCTCTATATACCAACACAATGGATTTGAAATGAAACCAACAGGAAGGAATTACAACAGTTTGCATATGTGCCTCCCACTTGTTAAGGGTCCAAAAGTAATTGGACAATTGGCTTCTAAGCTGTTCCATGGCCAGGTGTGTGTTATCCCCTCATTATCCCAAATACAATGAGCAGATAAAAGGTCCATAGTTAATTTCAAATATGCTATTTTCATTTGGAATCTGTTACTGGCAACTCAAGATGAGATCCAAAGAGCTACCGCTATCAGTCAAGCAAGGCATCATTAGGCTGAAAAAACAACAAACCATCAGAGATAAAAGCAAAAACATTAGGCATGGCCAGAACAACTGTTTGGGACATTGTTACAAAGAAAGAACGCACCAGTGAGCTCAGCAACACCAAAAGACCTGAGAGACCAATGAAACAACTGTGGTGGATGACCAAAGAATTATTTCCCTGTTGAATAATACACCCTTCACAACAGTTGGCCAGATCAAGAACACTCTCCAGGAGGGAGGTGTGTGTGTGTGTGTCAAAGTCCACATTCAAGAGAAGACTACACCAGAGTGAATACAGAGGGTTCATCACAAGATGTAAACCATTGGTGAGCCTCAAAAGCAAGAAGGCCAGATTAGGGTTCTAAAAAAGCCTTCACAGTGCTGGAACAACATCCTATGGACAGATGAGATCAAGATCAACTTGTACCAGAGTGATGGGAAGAGAAGAGTATGCAGAAGGAAAGGAACTGCTCAGGATCTTAAGCAGTGAAGCATGGTGGTAGTATGGCTGTCAATGGAACTGTTTCTCTTGTATTTATTGATGATGTGACTGTTGACAAAAACAGCAGGATGATTTCTGAAGTGTTTCAGGCAATATTTTCTGCTCATATTCAGCCAAATGCTTCAGAACTCATTGGACAGCGCTTCACAGTGCAGATGAAGAATGACCCAAAGCATACTGCAAAAGCAACCAAAGAGTTTTTGAAGGGAAAGAAGTGGAATGTTATGCTATGGCCCAGTCAATCAACCTGAATCTGATTAAGCATGCATTTTACTTGCTGAAGGGAAAATGCCTAAAGGACAAGCAGGAATGAAACCCAGCGTCTGGTGATGTCTATGCATTTTGGACTTCGGGCTGTAATTGACTACAAAGGATTTGCAACCAAGTATTAAAAAGTGAAAGTTTGATTTATGATTATTATTATTCTGTCCAATTACTTTTGGTCCCTTAACAAGTGGGAGGCACATTTGCAAACTGTTGTGATTCCTACACCGTTCACCTGATTTGGATGTAAATACCCTCAAATTAAAGATGACAGTCTGCAGTTAAAGCACATCTTGTTTGTATAATTTCAAATGCATTGTGTTGGTCTATAGAGCCAAAAATGTAAGAACGGTGTCGATGTTCAAATATTTATTGACCTAACTGTATATAGTAATAATGTAATGTAAGCAAAAAAAAGGGCCTTACCATGGCTTAAGGGCATACAAGTGCTTAACTAGTCACTAACAAACACTATTATTGCTTATTAATAGTGATGCAATTTCGGTAACACTTTATAATAACTACACACTATGAATCATTTATTAAGCATTAGCATCTAGTTAATTAATTATTCGTTAAGCATTAACTGACATGAATAGATGTTAGTAAGCAGTTTATAACTGCAGCTATAAATACTGTATTCTTGATTTATAATAATGTGCTTAATAATTGTACCTTCATGCTTTGTGACAGGTTGATTTTTTATTACTAACTGAAGTATTGCATTATTTACAAACCATTTGTATTTAAGAGTAGTTGAAGGTTTTTAGGATCATGCAGAATGAGTTAGTAAATGATTAATAAACTATGAAATTAATGATTATATATTATATTAATCAGGCATATAGTAATGATTACTATGTATGTTGATAAATGCTTTATTAACTCAACCTGATGCAGTTTTGTGACCTAATCTAAAGTGAGGGCTAGTTATGCTTTATAAATCCCTTATAAATGACAATTAAAGGCTCAGTATCAAATGAACAATAATCTTTGCAATCTTATCTAAAAAGTAAAATTACTGTAAAAGCTAACCATTGCTGAATAACAGGAGTGTCAACATATAACATTAAATTAGATGGAACAACATGTATTGGAATATTCTAATAATTTAACTCTACACAGCAAAAATTCCAGTGTTAAATATACAGTTTGGTGTTGTTCAGTGTTAAAACCGAAGTACATTTTAATCCACGAGTGTCAAAGAGCGTACATTTAAGAGGGTTTTTTTTCAGTGTTAAACTTTTTACCCAATATGCAGTGTATTTCCCACTAGTTACTCGAACCAGTTCTTTCAGACAAACAGTGATTAAACCAGTATGTTTTACTTAAACTTGAAACATGTCTTGTTGCATTTTTAAAGAGTTGAATGTATTGAAATTATTTCTGAAAAGATTAATGAACATTTATTAAATTAAAACTATTTTCAACATATTTTATCACTGTTATCTGTCACACACACCAATTGATAATATATTAACACTTTGAAGGGTAACACACACTCCAGTTTGATGTAAGAATAAACTCTTACTGTGTTGAAATGAACTCAGAGTAATGTACAAATTTTACACTTTAGAAAGTGTTATTTTAACTCCAAAACGGAGGGAGTCATATGCACACCCAATGAGTGTTAAGATTAACTCAAATTGAGTAAAATGTACACAGATTTTTTTGCTGTGTATAATAGGATGCAATGTCTAAACTGCACAGTACTTTTATTTTAGATAAGGTTGCAATGATTTATTTTTCATTTGAAGTAGTTTCATTTGTGTATCTTCAAACAAATAGAAATGAATAATGTCGTTTATGTTCTTTTTTCCTGTTTAGAATTTAACCGACCCTTTAATTGTCATTTATAAGGGATTTATAAAGCATAAATAGTCCTCATTATAGATTAGGTCACAAAACTGGATGAGGTTGAGTTAATAAAGCATTTTTTTAACAAACAAAATTAACTAATAATACGAATTATAAATGTTAATTTGAATAGTTTATTAATCATTTACTAACTCATTCTGAATGATCCTAAAAAAACAACTAACTATGCTTAAATAACTGATTTGTTAATAATGCAATACTTATTCAGTAATGAAAAAAACTTAACCATTAACAATGCATGAAAGTACAATTATAAAGCATATTATAAATGTGGTTGTAAGTCAAGAATACAGCATTTGCATCTGCAGTTATCAACTGCTTACTAACGCTTATTAATGCAGAGTTAATGTTTAACAAATAATCATTTCATTATTTGCTAATGCTTAATAAATGGTTTATAGTGTGTAGTTATTATAAAGTGCTACCATGATTTCTGATACGTCAAATAAGGTTTTAGCAGGTGTTCCTTTAGCACATTATTATTGGTCAAAAGGTAGACAATTCACACTTACATTTATTAATTTACAGTAAAATTTAATTTAAAAAGTCTATTGATTATAAGTTCAATATGAATTTAATAACAAGTAAACATATCACTTAATTGTGATCTAAAACAGTGTTCATTTTGACAGCAAATTTTGATTTAGTTTCAGTCATATTTTAGTCTTCAGAATCAATTTAGTTTTAGTCTAGTTAAAGTCGACTAAATTTCATAAGATGTTAGTCGACTAAATCTACAATCTACTGAATGTAATCAAATCCTGCGTCTACTGTGGATCAGTTACTTACAAATTTGTCTGTGCCTCATGCATGACACACCACGATTAATTCTCGTTGGATATTTTCCAAAAATTGTCCCCAATCACATTCTCGTATCATTTTTATTAGTCTACAAAAATGTCAGTATATTTTTATTATAGCTGTAGTCATCATCACTTCATTTTTAATTAGAATTATGACAAAAAAATTTTGTCAACGAACTTAACACTGATCTAAATGATGCCAGGTAAAAAAACAGTAGAAGGACATGTAGAATCTGTTTGCCTGAAATATCAAGAAGTGGTTTGTTGTCCAAAAACTTGAGGAGACAGCTTGAGGGCACAACACTACACGAAGACAGCATAAAAAGTTTATAAACAAAATTAATCACCAACACTTTATTTTCAGTTTCAGATAGCAACAGCACTTAAATTTCAGTAATTTTGGTTGAGCATCAGTGTAAGAAACGCTCATGTGACATTATTCATAAAACCTCCCTTACTCAGAAAAATGACAGGCGTGCAGCGTCAGAGCTCCAATCTTCTACCGAAACCCCAGAGGTCTGACGCTATGCAGAGGTCACTCAAAACAGGGGCAAAAATCAAAGTGATTAAGGGCCCGAGGATCAATAAAGGCTTTATATTAGATTTGCCCAGCCTTGCTGAATAACACACTGTCAGCAGAAAGAGGGTGGACTGGTTTTAAATGAAGTGATATGCAGCAGGCATGTGGAGATTGGACTTTATAAATCTTTAAAGATCTGTCCGATATGTGTGCAGTGAGGAAGAGGAGAAAGGAACTTTTGTGCAGAGCAAACACATTTCCTATTTGTGACTAATAATGCAGACTTATGCTGATTATGAAATAAAACAGAACATAATTATATTGTAAATATACAGTTGAAATCAGATTTATTAGCCCCCTTTAAATAATCTTTTTTCAAATATTTCACAAACGATGTTTAACAAAGCAAGGAAATTTTTACAGTATGTCTGATAATATTTTTTCTTCTGGAGAGAGTCTTATTTGTTTTATTTCGGCTAGAATAAAAGCAGTATACATTTAAAAAAAAAATCATTTTAAGGTCAAAATTATTAGCCCCTTAAAGCTATACTTTTTTTGATAGTCTACAGAACAAACCATCGTTAAACAATAACTTGCCTAATTACCCTATTCTGCTGCCTAGTTAACCTAATTAACCTAGTTATGCCTTTAAATGTCACTTTAGGCTGAATACTAGTGTCTTGAAAAATATCTATCTGTCATCATGGTAAAGATAAAATATATCAGTTATTAGAGAAGAGTTATTAAAACTAATATGTACCCAGTACTGGGTTGCAGCTGGAAGGGTGTCCGCTGCATAAAATATATGCCGGAATAGTTTGCTGTTTGCTTTCCGCTATGGTGGCCCATGATAAATAAGGGACTAAGCCAAAGGAAAATGAATGAATGATTGTATTTTGCTTATGATTATTAATAAATGCTTTATATGTTTTCCCTCATTCTTAATCATTCCCTCATTCCCTCAACAGTAATTCATTGATATTAACTTATTGTAAATTGTGACCCTAAAAAAAAAACAATAAGCAAAATGTATAAATAAAAAATGTTATTTGTACAGAAGAAATATTTAGGCTCAGTAAATTTTCTGAATCCATTTACTATTAGCAAGTTACTCTTTTTTTGTTCTAATAATGTTGGCAAGCATAAATTAGTAGATGTCTTAATACTGTATTAATACAGTAGCTGTATTAAACAAAACAAAAAAATCTGCTACACAATACATATATTAATAATAAGGTGTTTTTTTGTTACTAATAAGCAACTACATTAATTAACTACATGTACTTACGTAGGGTTAGAATGCAAGTCATTTTTAGGGTTAGTTGCATGTAGTTATGTAATTAATGTAGTTACTGTAGTAAGTAAATTGAGCATTTGTTATTAGCTCCCCTTAAAATAAATTGTACCCAAAATATGAAATGTTGACTCAACAATAACATTTTAAAGCTATGCTGATCAGTGCTGCAATCTGTGATGTATAGAGAAATTAAACTAATTAAAGTAAACAAATACTTTTTTTATTTTAATTACTCACCCTCATGTCCTTCCAAACTCCTGAGACTTTTGTCCATCTTCAGAATGCAAGTTAAGAAATTTTAGGTAATTTCTGAGAGCTTTCTCCTCCTCCATAGAAAGCAAAAAGGTATTAAAAAAAACATAATTTAACTGTTTTTCTCCTCAGTGTCAGTATATTGCACACGTTCACAATTATCATAGCTTGATAATAAGATTGAACCACTGAAGGCATATTGTCATTTTTTAAAGGGGTGGTACAGAGTGTATATTTAAGGCTTTGTTGTGTTTATAAGATGCAAATCAATGTGTGCTCATGCTTGACTTATAGAAAAACACGTTATTTTTTCATATATCTTACTTTGATTATATACAATTACTCAGCTAACATGAAAACGACTAGTTTACTAGTTTCTCTAAAAGGCCTACCCTCAAGAGGCTCTGATTAATCAGCTAACATAATGTGCTGTGATTCGATCAGCTCCGTGTTACCAGGAAAAGCGTCACGCCTCTAAAACCACGCACTTTTGCGATGTGTAAACACAGTCAGTCAGGGGTGCGTTTCACAAACAACAACGTAACTCGCGGCTGAACTATCATAGTACAATGCATCGTTT
This sequence comes from Danio tinwini, assembly GCA_903798205.1. Classification (NCBI taxonomy): domain Eukaryota; kingdom Metazoa; phylum Chordata; class Actinopteri; order Cypriniformes; family Danionidae; genus Danio; species Danio tinwini. The sequence continues at coordinate 1,948,605 of CAIGQZ010000461.1, forward strand.
GGGAAAAGAACGATGTAGTGACCAATGTTTCCCAAAACCTGTAGTTTCTCTGTCGCAGATCCATCGTTTGAACCATGTTAGTTATAACGTAAAACGCCCATAATAACGCTCTAGATGGGGTGGTAACAACTTCTTTAGAGAAGAACCCCATAATTTATTTGTGCAAATTATATTGTTACTCGTTTTCCATATTAACTGAAATATATGTAAATGGCACATATAGGGCCTATGTTTCCTTTCCGATAGTATTGAGAACATTACATATTCTATTCTAAATTAACATAAAAATCACTAATATCATATATAAATCATATAAATAAATAAAAAATTTGGCTATTTATTAAAAATGAAATTTATAATTTATTAGGAAATGAAAAAATAACTACTTTAATAGTAATATTATTAATATTAATGATAATGATGACAACGATTATTATTATTATTATTATTATTATTATTATTATTATTATTATTATTAAGTAGGATAATATTTTTTTTCTTTACTTTTTTTTGTAAAGTCTACTTTTACAATTTTACACATGCAAACCTCAGCAGAAATGTTCTACTCAACAGGCCCATGTCATATACAGTACAGGTTTTTAATAAATAACCTACTATAAATTAAAAGCATTAATGTATGCTATGTTTTTTGTTTTCACAAGCTTTGGACACGTAACATAAATTGCGCTTTTAAATAATAGTACAACTATAGCTTTACCATGAGCCACGGCTGTTTTCAAAATGACATCATGCACTGCAAAGGAAGCGCAATGGTAAACATTATGATCACTAAAACTGAACTGTAAAAACACTTTGAAAGCAAAACTAAGAGTGACGACTTTTTTTTTTATCATTCCAAATTTAAATATTATAATGTTCTAAACGAATAGGGCATGGGGGGATAACTGCGAATAGTACACAGGCAGGAACTATGTTTCTAACTACAGCTCTAGAGGTGTAGTTGCAAGCATAGAAGTTTGCGATGCAGTTTGCGAATGTTTGTTTGAACGATGGATTTGGAAAAATGACAAATCAATGCTAGTAATGACGAAACTTCCGACCTTAGTTGGCTAATGGATGGTTTTCGGAAACACACCCCAGAGTAGCTGTTAGCCGTATGCTTTGTACCTGATCAAACAGAAAATGACACCGCTGAACCTCACGCCTGCTCTCTAAAATAAAATCTGACAAGTGTATTTCACATATATTCGGAATAAGCATGTATGAAACGTTCACATACCTTTTGCGAGTTTGTTATTTGAGATACGCAGGGAAAGCGGCCACATAGAGAGACACTGCAGTGGTGCTGAAGACTGTGGGTGTTTACAGCAGTTTGACTGATAAATATGACTTTGTAGCTAACATGTTAGGAGTGCCAAACAGCATTTCTTGTTGTTTACATCCTTGTTTAGCCCTCATTACAACATACCATTAACGCTTGAAACTTTGCATGTAATTGATCAATTTAATAAATTAAAATACAGGTTCTGGCTCACAATCCACAGCTTCTTCTATTATGGTTGGAGGAGTTTTTAGCCGGATCCAGCGCTGAACTGGGAGAAATTCTGGAAATTATCATTTATCAAATGGTAAATATATATATATATATATTATAATTCTCTGGAACATAATTCAAATAATTCATAATTCTCTCTGTGTGTCGTGTCCTTTGGAATCCCAAATACAGAAACAGAAAAAGCTCTGCTGAAATAGCAGCGTTTGGACAGCGTTTTGCATGTAACCTGAAGCCTTGTGATCCCACGAGTCTGGATGCATTCTTTTGTAGTCCCCAAACTTTGCTGTAGGCTTTGCTAAGCTAACTTTCTTAAAGACAATGTCTCCCTTTGCATTGAACTTTGAGCTTTTTACATTCAGAGATGTTGTTTATGTTCACACAGCTACATTACACATGAATTAACGTTTAAAATATGATATCATAGTGGACCACCCCTTTAAGGATGTTTTTTTGGCCAGCAACCTTGCTGTCTATGGAGGAAGAGGGAGCTCTCAGATTTCACCTAAAAATATCCTAATGTTTTGGGTGAACTAACACTTTTCACATTAGAACTAATTATTTTTTAATATTAAAATCATCCCTAAAATAACATATCCTCTCAGTAAATTATGCACTACTCACTGTATTGCCAATAAGTGTTTAGTAAAACCAAAAATATAATGTTTTCAATGTGTTCTTTAATGTTCGGAAGTATAAATGGAGAGAATAGCCTTTTTGAAGACCGCAGAGTGTCTGAGAGCAATGTGAAAGAGCTCATGAAAATCCTCATAAGAAAGAAAAAGCCGCACATACTAGCATAGGGGAAGAGCAAGGGTCACAATAAAGGCATGTACTCAGAAACCAGATGAAAACGTTCTCTTCTTGCCGTGCGTTGTTTTACAGAGTTGCTGGTGGATGTGAGCTGGTAATGGCAGGCGCTTTGATGTGATCTAATCTACAGGCATAAAGGAGACTGAGCTCTGTTTACGCCTGCGATCGGAATTATACAATCAATTACTGCCCCCCGCCGCGGCCAAAATGAGCAAGCCCAAAAGACAGGGGGAATTGGTTAAATGTTATTGTTGAGGAGACCATTATCCAACAATCGGGGTGGTTAATTCAGGAAAATGACATTCATTAAAAGACGAGGCCAGGATCAGGAAGAGGCAGCGATGAGGATGACCCTCCATTCATGACACGTCTTTGTGAGTGTCTCTCTTTTCCCACAATGACACCCACACACACACACACCCACACATTATACCCTCATCGTTGCTTTTTCCAGTTTAATAACAAGGATTGGAAAGAAGTTGTTTTTTTGTTGCTTTACAATATAACAATATGATGGTTTCCAGGTTCACCACCAACAAACTTGTTTTAATATATTTACCATCTTGTTTTTAACCCCACACATTGGAGCACATTGTTTAAATAAGTATGAGAGTTTGTTGCAAGAAAACACCCACTGCTATGATTGATTAAGAGTTTTGCATATTTTAAAAGTCCTTAATGTTCAGAAAGGCAGCAGTGCCGCATCTGTGATGTGTCTTTGTCAGTTCCTATTTAGCCAGGAACTTTCAGTCTTCCTGAAAACTGTGCCTGTGCCAAATTTTGCCTTGTTTGTGTTTCAAAATTGACATTTTGGGCGTTTTTTTTCAAGACATGCTTAACAAAAATTTGCAGGTGCCTTAAGCCTGGTTTATACTCGACACATCCGTTAGTTTGCTTGAGGGTGCGCAGCGAATGTGACGTCATCACGCTGTTTGCAGAGGTTCGCTTTAGGTGCGCACAACGTTATTTCAGCTGGCAGAGACAGAAAACTTCCACAAAGTTTTTTGAGACTTAAGCAAACAGTTCACACGGCGCCACTTTTGATTTGAGTTGAAAAATGAATCATTTTGAACAGATTTTGTCTTCATAATCATTCAAATAATTAATAAAAATAATAAAAATAATTAGTTTAAAAATCTCGAATGATATTAATGATATGACGTAGTTCTGGAAACTTCCTATTTCTATGGTAATCTATGGTAATCCATCTGATTTTACGGTGGGTTTCTTTTGACCGCCCCCTGTCGCTTTAAAGAGTATCACAACAGTTAACATGTCAAGCATAAATGCCTCGGCTTAAGAATGCATTCATTCGATATGTTCCATTGTTCTCTGAAATCTACATAGTAGGTATATGGCTTAGGTAAGTGCAACATTCTCCAGAAATGGTTTGAGATATGAGATATGCCAATGCAATCTCATGGCAATTTGTAACTTTGATTTAGTGGCTAATTCGTATCAATTCGTACAATCTAATTAGTACAAATAGGTACGATTTGCTCATCACCCAATGACGGTTGGGGTTAGGGGTGGGGTTAGGTGCCACGCCTCCTTTTTAAAATCGTACATTTTCATACGACTGAACTCGTACAAATTTGTACGAATTAGCCACTAAACTGACAAAACATAAAATACTTACGTTTCCTCGTGAGATCAGGCTGGATATGCTCATTTATAACCACAGGAATAACCCCTAAAATAAGAAACTTGGTTTTAACCTTGTTTGAAATGGTCGTGAATATATTAAAGAGCTCTGATCTGACACCAATGCCTGACCCTCGCTTACACACACGCGGACACACACAAACACAAATCATAATGTACTCTGAAATGCAAACGCGCTAAATGATCTTACTTCATTTGTCAATTTTTTTTTTAATAAATTGAGTAGATGCCTTGTTAAATATTTTCAATTGAAGTGGTTGAGGCGTTTATTTTAGCTGGAAGGAGTGCGTGAATAAAATTAATTATTGCTCCTGAGTTGTAATGCGGATGAAATATAGGCTAAATTATAATTATAATCAACAGGAGGGGCTGACAGAGATGTACTTAGTATTTTGTGATTTCAAAGTATATTAAAATTAGAGGCAGGAATTAATATCAAACTCTGCATAAACAGATGGGTTTTTAAAAAACTGGGTGATTTTATGCAATGCATAAACATATAAAAAACTAAAACAGTTTACATTTGTTTGTTGCCTTGTTACATACATACATGGCATGTTTTACAATATACACATTAAACTAACAAAAAATGTAATTAAACAGACCTTATGCCTCTCCAGGGGGTTCTGAATAAATTTATAATAGATACACTCAGAGGCCACTTTAGTAGGTACACCTTACTAGTACCGGAGTTAACCCCATTTTGCCTTCAGAACTGCCTTGATCCTTCTAGGCATAGATTCAACAAGGTACTGGAAATGTTCCTCAGAGATTTTGGTCCATATAGACATCATAGCATCACGCAGTTGCTGCAGATTTGTCAGCTGCACATCCATGATACGAGTCACCCATTCCACCACATCCCAAAGATGCTCTATTTGAATGAGATCTGGTAACTGTGGAGGCCATTTGAGTACAGTGAACTCTATGACATTTATGTGAACTTTATGACATGGCGAGTTATCCTGTAAGTAGCCATCAGAAATCGAGACTCATCAAACCAGGTAATGTTTTCCAATCTTCTATTGTCTAATTTTGGTGAGCCGGTGCAAATTGTAGCATTAGTTTCCTGTTCTTAGCTGACAGGAGTGGTACCTGGTGTGGTCTTCTGCTCTGACCTCTGGCATCAACAAGGCATTTGCGCCTACAGAACTGCTGCTCACTGGATATTTTCTCTTTTTCGGACCATTCTCTGTAAACCCTAGAGATAGTTGTGCATGAAAATCCCAGTAGATCAGAAGTTTCTGAAATACTCACACCAGCCTGTCTGGCACCAACAACCATGTCGCGCTCAAAGTCACTTAAATCAATTTTCTTCCCCATTCTGATGCTCAGTTTGAACTGCAGCAGATTGTCTTGACCATGTCTACATGCCATAATGCATTGAGGTTCTGCCATGTAATTGGCTGATTAGAAATTTGTGTTAACGAGCAGTTGGACAGGTATACCTGATAAAGTGGCTGGTGAGTGTATATCTTGCATTTTCCATCCTGAAGACCAGCTATGATGAGATGAGTTCCTTCATGTCTGGTTGCATCATGGGGTCGTTCACATATCACATCTTTTGCATGTGCAAGTGTAAATAATGCACTACTTAAATTAGCAATAAAAACTACTAAGTACAATTGTGCTTTTAAGTCAAGAATACAGCATGCGTAGCTGTATTTATAAACTGCTTGCTAATGTCTTATAATCAAAACGTGACATTAACTTTTTTGATCACCAGCCACTGTGGCTAGTAGATTTCCAACATTACTAGTCACTCAGAATTTTCACTAGCCACACTTTTGTTGTTGGGAAAATATATTTTATATGCATAAATTTGACTTTGACATGCTAAAATTGCTTGATTTTAATGTTGTGTTATGTCTACATGCCTCCTCATTCATTTCACTTTTTGTGTGTGTGTTGTGTATGAGCTTGCGCAGTGTGCATGAGCAAATGGGTTCTGTCGCATTGCAATTTGTTTTTATTTTACATGACTTTGCAGAGCTCAAAATTAAGCATTTACCAAATTTATCTCTGACCACACCAATCATAAATATTTCATAGCCACATAATTTAAATGTCAAAACAAGCGAAATATATAGCTGTATACTATACTTTTAATTTACCAAAACATGAAAAAAAAACATAAAAAAAACCCAAAACAATTGACATTATTGCCATGTATCTAAAATATGTACAGTAAACTATCCTGGCTAAAGGTCCCAGATCAATTTAATTTAATTCACCTTTATTTCGATAGCGCTTATACAATGTATATTGTGTCAAAGCAGCTTCACATAGAAGATTATAGTAAATTGAAACAGTGTCAGTTCAGTTTTCAGTGTTTAAGTTCAGTTCAGTTTAGCTCAGTTCAGTGTGGTTTAATAGTCACTACTGAGAGTCCAAACACCGATGCATCCATCGATGCAAAGCTCTACAGATCCTGAACCATGCAAGCCAGTGGCAACAGCGGAGAGGAAAAAACTTCACCAGATCACCAGTTAACTACATAATTGTGGAGTTAATCTCCTATTAAAGCAATGTTATTGTAAAAAAAAAAAAAAAAGATTATTAAATCATACTAACAAAAATATCTAAACATACCGTGTTTGATATTGAAAGGATGATCACGTGCACACTGTTAACATTAGGTCAATTAATAACCTGTTCAAAGAATGATTAAAGCGAAAGCAACCTGGTGCTGCTTACCAAAAGACAAATCTGGAGCTCTTGAAAGCAGCAAGACTGTGGTTGCATGAGCATAACTTTTTGTCTAGCCTATTTGAAAGAGAACTGATCACATCAGTTGTACTTCTAGGCACGGTTGCTTCATGCAAGGAAACGGGAGCGGTTTTAAACGTGGCGTGCATCACAACATCTGTGCACTCGAGTGATCGTCCTCTCATTTGGTATTCACCTGCCTTGTTTCGCGTGACCACAATTGTTTTTGTCAGTCATGCTGCTTCTCGATTCTAAGATCGCATTTGCACCAAGCGGCAACCTCCCACTCTACCTCAGGAAGCCAAAATGGAAGTAACTGAAACTGCAATTCATCGAAATTCCGCTAGTCCTGGCTCTTTATGGAGCAAATTTCTATTGAGCCCACTGGTAAAATGGCCGACTTTACAGCAGAAAAAAAAGGTGTTTACAGCCTGGTACAAAGAACCATTTTGGTTCATATAGCTAATATTACCCTTCATGACAACTGTGAAGGGGGTGAATTTTTTTAGAACTCATGCATTTTTTTAATATAAAGTTATATTAAGTTTGCATAATTAAGGGCGTGGCCACTTGAGTGACAGCTAGCTCTCGCTGGTCGCCGTCACGTCACCTCAGCTGATTAGCCGCTGATCTCAGCATATACATCGTACTTTTGTATTGTTTTATGTGGCTTTACACAGTCATTTGCCTTTTGGAATTATTTCTTACTATTATCAGATGATATGGCATGCTGTGTGCACTTAATTGTGCTCACAAACCATTCACATGGCCTCAGTTTCCCAGGTGAGTGAAATTATAGACTTATATACCATCTCTATAAATGTATTTGTTTTATTTGAGATCATTTATCATTTATAATGTTCTTTAAACCTGTAATGCACTCCAGAATCTGACAGATTGATTAGTTGTAGGCTCTAGAACAGTCATCTGAAACGTTGTCATACAGTGTTATGGCTGGATTTCATCAATAGCCTTGGATTTACTAACACAGACTATATCTGAAGTGTTTGAAAGTAATTTGTACTTTCCTCCCGTTGAAAATTGTCATAAGACCAATGCTTAGTGGCTCAATGTGTAATACATTGAGCCACTAAGCATTGTGCTTATGACATTGCTTATGAAACAGTGTTTTTAAAAGACTAAACACTTTATTGATATAGTATACAACCAACCACATGTGGTCAGAGCACAAACGAGTCACAGGTAATGAAGTATCAAGTGTTTCTCATGCGTCTGTATCTCTGCTCACGCTCTGCCCCTTTGCTCTTGTATGGTATGCCCCGGTTGGTGCGATGACACGGGAACAAAATGGCGACGGTTGGCCACGCCAACTGGTAGCTTCTTTTGGGTTCTTCATAATCCTATGGGTGACATCACGGATACTATGTCCATATCTTTTACAGTCTATGATTTGCACGGATATTGGGCCAACCTTATTGTCGAACTCTGCTTTTAAGAAAACTACAATTTAAAAATTATTTTCAATCAACCAAAGTGGCTAGTAGGAGTGACTGTCTAACCCGCCACAGCTGAAATCCACCCGCATTTGGCGGGTTGTCAAGTGTTAATGTCAAGCCCTGATTATAATGTAGAGCTGATGCTTAACAAAAGATGAATTAACTATGTGCTAATGCTTAGTAAATGATTAATGGTGTGTAGTTATTATAAAGTGTTACCAAATGTATTTATTTATGTTTTTAATTAATAAAATTGTGCCGGAGGGCGACGCAGTGGCGCAGTAGGTAGTGCTGTCGCCTCACAGCAAGAAGGTTGCTGGTTCGAGCCTCGGCCAGGGCAGTTGTCCTTTCTGTGTGGAGTTTGCATGTTCTCCCTGCGTTTGTGTGGGTTTCCTCCAGGTGCTCTGGTTTCCCCCACAGTCCAAAGACATGCGCTATAGGTGAATTGGGTAAGCTAAATTGTTCGCAAAATTGTCCATGTATGAGTCTGAATGAGTGCGTATGAATGTTTCTCAGAGATGGGTTGGAGCTGGAAGGGCATCCGCTGCGTAAAACATGTGCTGGATAAGTTGGCAGTTCATTCCGCTGTGGCGACCCTAGATTAATAAAGGAACTAAGCCGAAAATAAAGAAAGAAAGAATTGTGCCGGCCCACTATAAATTGATCACATAGCTAGCTACCAGCAGGATTACAACTGGACTGGGTTTCTAAGGTCACGTCTTTTTTGAACATCTAGCTTTCTTCTCACACATTTTATCACTCGCATACAACAGACGTACACTTTTTTCTGAGAAAGCTTTTAGCAAGAATAATAAAAAATGGAGTGTTTGTGACTCCTTCCTGTTTTGAGGCTGTAGAGAGTGAATACAGCTCACTAGACTCATCTAAATGTTTCTCGTCAGATCTGCACCTCACTGAACAAAAAAAATATACAAAACAACAATCACCTCGGCTTTTCGACAAAGCCTTTCCTCCTTCACAGAATCCATGGTGCAAAATGATCTTTGCATAAATAAACATCAACCGTGCAGAAGAACACATGACACGCGAATGTGCTACTGCAGCATAAAAGCGTAAATCTGACATCACGGCATCTTTCTGACAAGTTCTGTGCAATATGTGATTAACAGACGATTCGGTTATTCATTCATGTTGCTGACACAGCCGTGCATTTTTTTTGTCATCTACAGAAGTTCAGAGTTTTCTGAGACATGAGCCAAGCTAGTATAATTCATGTCCTGCCTAGAGCATATGCAACCAAACTGCTAGCAAATGCTCTGGTGTAGGTTTGTGGGTTGCATTAAGCTCCTGATTGAGAAACGGTTGTTATTTCTTCCTCAGCGCTCACATGTTGTGTCTGCATCAGCATGGGGCTGCAGCACTATCTCCTGCACTAAATGAGCTTCTGGGTGGGAGGAACCTGCTTTCATCCTTGTCTTTCTGTATGCGTCGGTCTGTCAGTCTCTCTGAGCAGGTCGGACCTTGCTTTGCCTCATTTCTCAGTGTGAGGTTTATTTGTCATCATGCACTCAGAGAGAGGATCACATCTTCTGTTCGGCTGAGGCAGCCTTGTGTTGTACGCAATAAGCCTGACACAGCACACCTTCAGAAAGACGAAGACGAAAAGAAAGATGGAGAGGAGATTATAATAAACAGGAGACGGAAAAAAAAGAATTAGGGCATACAGAGAAGGAAAAAGGCTCAAATTTTCTTCTTTCTGTCTATCTTGCTTTTCTTCATATCTGCTTCCTTTGGTCATTTTCTTCTTTCCTGAAGATCTTCTTTCATTCCTTTATACAGTATCTATCTTATCTCTTTTTCTTTATTTACATATCTTGCTCCAGTTCCTTTCACTGTATTTCCCTATATTCTTTTCTTTCTTTCTTTCTTTCTTTCTTTCTTTCTTTCTTTCTTTCTTTCTTTCTTTCTTTCTTTCTTTCTTTCTTTCTATTTTACTTTTACTTCTTATCTGCCTTCCTTCCCTCCTTCCTTCCTTCTGTTAATTTCACCTTTCGTAGCCACACCTATTTCTTCCTATATATTGTGTATTTCCCTTTTCTGCCAATACCATCCATCCATCCATCCATCCATCCATCCATCCATCCATCCATCCA
>CAIGQZ010000461.1:1959836-1971814 GCA_903798205.1 Danio tinwini
TCTGTCTGTCTGTCTGTCTGTCTGTCTGTCTGTCTGTCTGTCTGTCTATCTGTCTATCTATCTATCTATCTATCTATCTATCTATCTATCTATCTATCTGTCCTCATTAGGTTTGGTCTTAGTGTGAAGTATTATGGTCAGCAAAACAACCAAACAGATACACAGATTTTGTTAATGAATCACATAAGGACCCCATACCCTGGCAGGATTTTTTAAACACTTCCTGGGGATTTATGACGTGCATCTGTTCTGTTATTAAGATTACAGCAAAGCCATATTTTGACAAATCAAACATTCTTCTCTCTTCAAAATATTACTATATGGCCATTTCTTAATCTTGATTTGCGTGATCATTCAAGATAAAGGAACCTCAAGTTATTCTAGAATTTAATTTAACACCAAATGTTCCAATATGTTGGTATCCTTGTTTCTTTCCTGTGAGGTGACAATATGTTTCTATATTTATGACTATTACTATTGTCAGTCATCATAGGTTTTGGCAGCTATTACTGCCATGACATTGCAGTATGTACTCACCTACAGAGTTTGCAAAGTATTCACTTAACCTCATGATTTTATGAAGGACAGTCTATCAGAAGTGTTTTCTTAGGCCCCGTTTATACTGCCAGTTAAATGTGACCCAATTCCAGTTTTTTGCTCATATGTGACACAGATCGGATCTGTTCTATGACTGTGTAAACACACACACAAACCTTCTTCATATGTGGAAATAAATCAGATATAAATCAGATATGTGACAATGCAACTGTCATGTAAACAGGCAGTTCGGATTTATTGAGGCATTCCGCTTTGTACGTCATTAAACTTGCGACAATGTGGTACTTCTCTGCAGTTTAATGACGTAGAAGGAAGAGCGTGTGTGGAGACAACCACGGGGTAAACAACAAGATCTCTCTTGTACCCACAAATTCCTCTAAATGGAGGACATCATATATAAACTATAGACGCAAGCTGCGATGACGGCCCTTTCCCTCCTCCTCTGCCTCAAAATATTTTTTTTTTTTAAGTTGGGCGAACTTCGCATATTTCACAGAGCTAAAAGCAAGACAATTTCTTCCATCATGGCTAGTGTGGCGCAGATGCTAGAACCCACCTTTACGCATGTGCGACGTTGTAAATTGTATGGTAAGTGTAAGCACATGAATCGGATATGGGTCACAATTAAAATAACGTGTAAATAGGCAAAAAAATCTGATATAGGCAACAAATCGGAATTGGGCAACAAGACCAGACCTGACAATAAAACAGAAAAATGAAGCATAGAGAACTATATTGGACATTCTACCAGAAACGTACATTTTCATATTATAAAGAATGAAATGAAATAATGCAGTTTTAAAAAAAAAAATCATGTATGCTTTATTAGGGACTTAGCACTGGAACAGTGTGTAGGCCCTATTGGAATTGCTCCGTTTCTTCTTCTTCTTCTTCTTCTTCTTCTTCTTCTTCTTCTTCTTCTTCTTCTTCTTCTTCTTCTTCTTCTTCTCAAGAATGAATTACAATTTTGAGGGTCTAAACATGCTTGAAAACTCACAAAACTTTGCAGATGTCCCAGAAGTGCCAAAAATGTATGTTTGTTATAGGTTTCGGAAGTGGGTGTGGCAAAATGGCTCAACAGCACCATCTATGTACATTGGATAGACTGACCCCCTAGCTACAATTCACGCACATGTACAAAAATTAATACACACATCAAACATGCCAAAACTTACAAAAAAGTCTTTTGGAGAGAAATATCAAACCCAACAAGAAGTTGGATATATTTTACTTCCTGTGCCGAAAAAGTTCAGTTTTTGCAATTTCCAGGCCTTGTATTTTAATGAACTCCTCCTAGAGATTTTATCAGATCAACACCAAAATTGGGTATTGTCATCTAAAGGCCTTGGCGATGTTAAATTGCGAAGGGCAAAACTTTACGTTTGTCATAGGTTTCGGAAGTAGGTGTGGCAAAAAGGCTTGACAGCGCCACTTATGCACATTTGACGGACTGAGTTTTCATTTAAGGACTTGTCCGTGGCAAACTGACAATGTTCCGTGTTTTGCCATAGAAGAGAAAGTGCTTATAACTCAACCACACAATGAGTGATCTGTCTGAAAATTCACATGGTTAATGAAATTCCTCTGCTAAAGACATCCACAGTATATGCCAATATTAAGTTATAGTCAAAGCGCCACCTGCTGACAGAAGGAAGTTTGGCATAAATCAGTGAATTTGTCAGGTTGTTTGTATTGATCAGCTTACATTTTTATTGTCCACTGTTCTGTGTCTTGCTAAGGCCACCGGGTGGCAGTGAGCCCAGATATGAGGTCTCTTTAATTGCTGCTTGCAGCTTTAATTTACATTTATATCCACAATACCTTCACTTTTATAAATTAAGAGGAAATGTAATCCAGAATTAAATAGCAAATGTCATCAGAGCTGCAAATGAACTAATACATGGTGCTGTGTTTGAGTGACCACACCTACCTGACTTGCAGCATTCTTCAGTATCCAAGCGCCTACATAGTCACATTAATGCAAAAGAAAACTTCACTAAATGACAACATTTTAATTAGAAATTGTAAAAAAATCATCAGTTATTTACAGAATAATGCTAAAAAATATGTTTACTCCAATACATAACAAAAAAAAACATAAATCCAGAGAAACTTAGATTTTTCATGTGGTCTCTTTTTATAGCTGTCACCATAGTCACAATTTGGTGACACAGTATAAAACTGCAGCGTCCTTATGTTCTGCAGTGACAAATGACTAAGTCATCCATTCAATCTGGTGGCTGCAATTCAATCTGTTTCAGTACAGTAAATGATTGGACTAAGACCTTCACATATATGCCTGTTCCAACGAGATAAAAAGCAGCAGCTTAATGATGGAGGAGTCTAACTGTTGACCCATCACAAGCCAGGACAGATGCGAGAAATCAAACCCGGGAAATGAAAAACTTGTTCCGACATTTTTATCGAGATATTTGTTTGCAGGTAAGACAGGTTGCAGGGACAGATGACAACGATAGTGAAACAGCGTGAGAGAGAAAGATGCGAAAGTGGCCTGGCAGTGAAGACATCATCAAAGGAAGGCTATAAACAGTGCTGGCAATGGGAGAAATGACAGGGCGATTTGCTGTGATAGTTACAGCAGTCACAGGAGTAATCATTTACCTCACAACTGGGCAGAAAAGACTGATGGGCTAAAACTGCCTCGCAAACACTATGCGGGGAGCAGGAACATGAAAGAAGGGATAGAAAGACCTAGGAAAAAATACGAATGAAGGTTGAGAGAAGCTGGGTGAAATGTGGCGGTAGTTAGACGGCCTTAAATTATTGATGATTTTGCGAGGATGTAAAACAAAAGAAAAACACACTGATCATCAGGTAATTGAGTTATTACACATTATACTATTCAGCAAGAATGACAGCCGATGGCGATGAAAGTGTGTGTGTGTTTATGCGTGGGCAGGAGAGTGGTCTGAATGACCGTGATTCAGATGTCAAACAATGCGATATTGTTTTCTGCTTTAACTGAGAATATTTTCTGCATCTCAGGGAGACAGTGTAACCTTGAGAGAGGCTATAGCCATGTCCTTTCATATACATTAATCAGACACCTGCTGAGGTTATGATATATCTCTCACTGCATCTCCAACCAGCCGCCATCCTGATACCCTTTTCCGAGGGCCATCTTCTCCCTGCAATCAGAGGGATGATCGTTATCACAGGGGACCGTTTTCACAGAGATTCTGAATGGCTGGATTTGCATAATAGTGTCTCATCATTCTGATCTTTAGTTTGTGCTACAACAAGAAGTCAGAACCTCACCCTTCTGTGGTGTTGTGACATATTTTATGAAAACAAATATACAAAACAGACAAGGCTGCAAGTTTTCTTCCTACATCGCATTGATACATTTTTGCTTTATTTTTGTGGTCAGAATAACAAGAGATCAGTATATGGAAACGGTCATAACCTGAGCCTCAAGCCTGGTTTATAATCGTCCGCTAGTTCGCTTGAGTGTGCGCAGCGAATGTGAGTTTGTGATTCGATTTGGGTGCGCGCGACATGATTTCGGCTGGTGCAGCGCATGTTTTTTTTTTGAGACTCGAGCTAACAGTTTGCGCGGCGCCGCATTTGATTTGAGTTGAATATAAACCACTTTGAAGAGATTTTGTCGGAAACAGGTATGCCTGTACAGTCATATTTATTATCCGTGATCATAGTGATAACCAGATGATCAATAATTCTTGGCTAGAAAATTGCAACATCTGTGGCAAAGGAGGAAAGTTTTTGTTAAAAAGTTTGGAAAAACCTAAGGGATAAGCTTACTAAAGCAAAAAAGGACATGGCAAAAATGGAGACCCAGGTAAACAATTACAGAATATTTGTTCCACCAGTCATAGATTTTACACTGACGTATAAGTTACAATTTTGCATTTAAAACAGCTGAATAGCTACAAAACTACAACTAAGGAACAGATTATTTCTTTAATACCTGGAAAATAATATTTGAACCTAACCTAAGCCTTTTTTTAGGCTTTAATGGCGATAATGGTCAGGAATGTTGGACCATTATTGCTTTTTTAGGTAAAACTGTCTGAGATATGATCAAACGCAAGTGATGTATGAAAGTTTGATAAAAAAAAATCTTGAATAGTTATAAAAATCCTTATAATCATTAAAATAATTTATATAAATAATACAAATAATTAGTTAAAAAATATTAAATGATTTTAATGATATGATGTAGTTCCTGAAACTTCTCTACTTCTCTGTTTAGCCGTCTGACTTTACAGTCAGTTTCTTTTGACTGCCCCCTTTTATACCATTTCCTAGTGAGAGTAGAATGATCATCTTCCTCCCTTGGTTATTTTTTTTAGGTTAAATTGTTCGTAGTGTATATGTATAAATAGAAGTGTATCGATGTTTGCCAGTGATGGGTTGCAGCTGGAAGGGCATCTGCTGCATAAAACATATGCTTGATAAGTTGGTTGTTCATTCCGCTGTGGCAACCCTAGATTAATAAAGGGACTTAGCCGAAAAGAAAATTAATGAATGAATGTACGTGGGACTTTCATTTTGAAAACAAGAGATGGTGATTGTTTGCTATGTCTTTAGATGCATGTCAGGATGCAAAATGCTGGATATACAGATTATTAATTTATTCAGCTCCATGCCGAAGAGACATAAGGTATATTTAATTATATATTTTGTACGTTTTTTTATGTTCATTGGGAAATTTGCTGTGCATGTTTCATCAAACATATGTAGAAATGCTGTGAGTGTGTGTTTGTGTGTTCCTGTCTGCTGCAGGAAGTAGAAATATGTACTGTATGAAGGACTTCATGGATTATTTGAAGTATAGACCGAAGCTCACTGGAGTTTATAGCTCAAGAGTCACTCCAAAGAACACTGAAGCTTGGTTCAGGGACTGTATATTTTGAACATACAGTTTGAGAAAATAACAGGTGAGGATAGGAGTGTGATTTTTTTTTATTATTATTTAAAAGTAAGCGTGTTACAAATGTGATCTTTGTAACTGACTTTTATTTGCACAATTAATTGATGCATTGTAAATTTAAAAATAACTTGAATTGGTAAACATATAGATAATTATCTAAAAGTTTGAGGTAAATTTTTAAAAATCACTTAAAATGACTATGGTTAAAATTAAAATTGCACTACAGAAATGTTGATGTTTCGATTCAGAGGTTGATAGAGGTAAAGTCTAGATTGGATATGCAGCCGGCTGGAAGTGCGATATGCACATTAATATAGCAGAATTTTTTTTTATGACACTCTATAACAATAATTTATATTTTACACTACTGTGACGGTTGGGTTTAGGGTTGGGGTGAGGGGTAGGAGTTAAAAAATACAATTTATCGAGTAATCTAATAGATAACATAAATAAAACTCTGTACAACTCCTGTTTTTAGGTTACTGTGACGGTTGGGTTTAGGGTTGGGGTGGGGGTAGACAATAATAAAATACAATAAATGGGAAATTTAATAAATAACATAAATAATTCTCTTTAACTTCTGGCCGCAAACGTATCTGTTCTAGCAACAACCATTGATAGATGTTTTCTTTCATAACTTCCTGAACTGATTCTTGACAGCTTTTGGGAACTGGAAATATAAAACTGATGAGAAATGCAACACTGAGGTAGCTATAGCATTTTTTAACACAAGGCTTCTGGTGTCATCTGCTTCCACTTACTTTAGCTAAATTATGAAAATGACATGACATCTTTTAAAAGTCAAATAATTTTAAATGATCATCACAATCATTGCAAATAGTTTTCCTGCTTCTTGTTTTACCATACTTACCTATAGCGTCTAATAAATATCCCATGTTGAAATTGAGGTGTACCGTAAAACAAGTGAAGGAAGTGTAAAATTAGTATTTCATCCAGGTCTGCTCAAAAACAGAATGCAGGAGCACTAGACAGCAACAATAGAAAGTGGTGCTATTTCCACTAGACCTGCTCCAGGCTCCTTTCTTGCTGTATGACATCATGAAGCTCAACAATCAAATGATCCCTATCAAATTTAGAATTTAGCCTTATTTTACATTAATTTGGTTTACTGCATTTGTTGAATTATGAATAATGTCATTCATTCACAATTTATTTTGGTTCACACTTTATTTTAGTGCCCTTTAATCCCCTTCAAACATACAGGTGCTATGACTGGGGTGGTACCTTTCTTTAAATTATTTACATTTGTACCAAAATTGTTCATATTGGTATCTTAAATGTGCATACATTTAGCATACGTGATAATTTGCTAAAAAAGTATACTGTAAAAAAAAAATCAGTAATTATTATTACCGGCAGCTGGGGTGCTGGAAAAAAAAAACTTAAAATAACGACTGTTAAATTACAGAAATTGACTGTAAAATAATGGACATTAAATTACAGAAATTCCCTTAAGTTAAAATTTCAAGTAAGTTTCTGTAATTCAACCTCTGTTACTTTACAGTAAATTTCTGTCATTTAACGGCCATTATTTTACGTTTTTTTTTTCGGCACCCCAGCTTTTACAGATTTTTTTTACAGTGAACTATGCTAAGAAGTATTTTTTAAACTGCACAAGTCTTTTGGTGTCAAATACCTCCTATCATTTTAGCTAAATTATATTGTGATCTTTCAAAAAGCCAGTTTCCACTTAGTGGTATAGTATGATACGATACAGGTCAGTACGGGTCACCTTTATCAGTCTTGCTTTTCCACTGCCAAAAGGATACCAATGGTGGGCTTGGTGTACGACAAAAAGCTTCAGACGATGTCATTCTCACTCAAGAGAATGTCAAAATAAAGCTGTACGGCTCGTTTACATATATGAGAAGCACTTCTCACAAAATGCTTTATACACATAAATACTTGTGTATGTTCATTACTAACCTTTCTATGAACAGGATTTTATTATAACTGCAGATCAATGATAAAGGCAAAACAGCCTACTTTAACGTCTGCAATTATGTAAAATAAATAAATAAATGCAACATATATGAAAAAATACAGCCCCTTAAAGTCTCTGATATGTTACTCTGATAAACTAGACACAGCTTACATTTAGTCCTTATTTGGGTTCAAAAACAACAAGCAACATGTAGCCTACAGTCAGTACAAACCTCTCATCTGCATCTTTAATCTTCACCAGCATATGTAGCCTCTTGTTAGAAAGTAATTCTGTCATTCTGAGTTCATAATAGTCTAAAAGGTGATGATATTAGTTAAACATGGCTTCTCCTTAGTTTTTTCGCACTTCACTCTCGCGTTTTTTGTGTTTCCGAAAGGATCAAACATCAGAAGCACTTCAATAATCACATGCACGTTATTATCATCAGCTCAAGTTTGTTATTTCAAATATAGGCACAAAGTGAGCGCACACGAGCTCTTTGGAGAAAGTGAAACCGCTCACACTTTTAGACAACCTTGCTTGGGTCGACCATGGCTTATATGTAGTATATAGTATTACAGTGTTATGTCTCGGCTGTGTATTTAAAAATGGAGCTTGCTTTGTTTTTATTCTCCTGGCTTGTGTATGCGCTAGTGATGTTTCTCTGTAAATCAATAGCGTTCAGCTATGTGTCTAGCTCCGCCTTTTGGTACCCTTTTGTCATGCTAGGTACCCTTTGAAAAGGGTAACCAAAAAATGGTATGGTACGGTTCGCTTTTAAGTACCTTTTGACAGTGGAAACGGCCGCAAAGTCGTACCGACCTTACCCGACCCATACTCTACGTACTCATACTCTAAGTCAAATAATTTTAAATGATCATCATAATCATAAGTTTGTATTGCAAAAATGTTTTGCTGTTTTTTGTTTTACCACCCTTACCTAAAGTGCTAATAAATCTCTGATGTTGAAAATGAGATGTACAGTAAAACAAGTAAAGGAAGTGTAAATTTTGCACTTGGACTTGTTCTGCTCAAAAGCAGAAAGCAGGTGCAGTAGACGGCAACAATGGAAAGTGGTGTTGGTTCCACTAGACCTGCTCCAGGCTTCTTTCCCGCCAATTGACATCATGAAGCTCAGCAGCATTCCCACTGTTTATACTCCTTAACAGGCTCTCATTATGAAAGCATAAAAATGATCAACGTGGAGAGGCAAGGGCAAATGAATGATCTCACCATGCCATGGGTTCCCCTGCGCTAACTGTGCCAGACCATCCGACACGCACACACTGGAGCTGGTACTTACATGCCAGAGCCGGGGCACATGGCCGCTAACGACTGCTCAATTAGGTGAAATTAAGGAGTCGCTGTGAGGTCCATGCTGAACTCATTAAGACGTGTGAGGGAAGGCTGAACAGTGTCGTGCAGGATTAATCCCTCCAGAACAAGATGGGGATTCATGCAGGTCAGCCTCCAACCGGGAGACTGGGCTCTGCTCTAATGAGACTGCAGAGAACCGCCTAATAGACCCTCAATACTGTAACATGGAGAGCCACAACACCAGTGCGCTTTAACTCCAACTAAAACCATAACACACTGTGCCCCGCTGTTCTGCTGGAGAGTTAATACCAGGCATAAAAAAGATACTTCATTTTTAAGATATGGTGCAAATGATGCAGTGTTCTGTTTTCATCTTGACTATTCGTTTAGTTGGAAATACATAAAAAAGTGATATGCTTGATTATTTGAATACAGCTGTTCTATGATTAGCGTGCTAGTTTTGGGAGGACATGTAATCAGAAAGATCAGACTGATAAAAATGTTTTTTTCTGAACTAATTTATAAAAAAGTAAATAAAGTCGCCGCCAATAGCCTAGTGATTAGTGCATCAAAACATGGCTCTGAGGTGTTCACAGTAACCTGAGTTTGATTCCTGGCTCAAGGTTCTTTGTCAATCTTTCTCCTCTTTCTGCTCCCATCTCTTTCCTGTCTGTAATCTCCACTGTGCTGTCCACTGAAAAGGTGAGAACTCAGAAAAAAAACTAAACAAATACATACGTACATTAATCTGTTTGTTGGTGACTTTGAGTTTACTTCGTTGTTTATAATTATGATGGACGGCACTGACAGCAGCCACTGAGTTTTGTTCAATTCCAGCTGCTTGTTGCTCAGATATTTCTAGCATTCTCCCATGGTCTAGCCAAGCCTCCAAAGTCAAATCTGGTTCTCTGAGCGCTTTTCAGCCTAGACAAAGTGCAGCTTTGTATTAACTGTGCTTTTATTTCACAGTCAAACTCACAGTCTTTTGCCAACATCCTCAGTCTAGTTTGGTAAGTGTTGAGTTTTTCTTCATGTTGCTGAACAGCTTTTCTGAACTGATGGACAAGAAATTGTGCACCCTTTTTTTCAGGGAAAAGTAGTTATTTAGTTTCCTTTTGGTTTCTGTGTAGCCATCCTCCTCTGCGGCCAGGGCCGGCCCTGTACATTTTGGGGCTCTAAGCAGAATGATTTTGGGTCCATACCTTGCTCTAAATAGTGAAGTATTGCCATAGCAAACCAGCCCACAATGATTTTATTGCTTATTAAATACAATCAATGAAACTGAAAAGTAAAGCCTGATTTCTTCTACTTAATAACTCTCTGAATGGCTTGGACATTTTAAAACAGCACTGTTTTTGTCAACTAGCAGCTTCAAAAATGGAGAATTAAACTATCTTTAATAAAGGGACCAGTGATTCCTACTTTGCATCCTTCTGAAATGTTTAAAACATATTTTATTAATTTGGCAAACAGATTGAAGATTCTCTAAAATATTCTAGGTTGAGTTTTATTTTGCTTTAATAAATTCCAAAAGTAAAAACCCTGCAATGAAAGACAGTGAGCAATAATGAACCAAAAGTGAAAATGCACAACTTAGTAATAAAACATACATTCTGAACTCATTAAAAAAACAAACAAAAAACAACAACAACAACAACAACAAAATTAACATTAATGCAACGATCGATTCATAAATAATAAAACCAATAAGCAAATAATATAAAGTAAATGAGAAAAATATTCATATATATATAAAAAAAAATCTGAGAAAAAGGGACGCAACACATACCAGGTTAATGTTAATGCCCAAACACAAATTTTATTATTTGGTTCAGTCTCCTCTCCTGTTCCTTACGTTTGAGATGCAGGGTCCAGAGCTTATATTAAACTATGATTAATTCATTTAGGACATAACTTTTATAAGCATGTCTCAGGAAAAAAAAAATTACCAGTTTGCAAAAAAATGTCAGTAAAAGACACTTTGTGTTTTAGACTAAAAACGGGTCTGTAAAAACAGGAAAAAATAAAATATTTCATATAAGTAGATGACATTTACTAATCTGTAATTGCCTATTTTCGATAAATGGGCTACTAGATTGTGTCTTTAACATCATCATTAGCACTTAAAAGCGATGCTAAAAATGATTTTGTGCTTGTCTCTTCTCGACATTTCCCCCCTCAATTTTTCTAGTTGTGAAGAAGAATGTAGTTTTGTTCGTTTCATTTTCGCGGCTCAATTTCCAAAATAAACCATATATATATATATATATATATATATATATATATATATATATATATAATGAAAGGCAATGAAGCAAAGGCCATGGCTGTGTCCGTGCACAGGCTCGCATTCTTGTGGCGACCGGTCGGTCTTGCAGGTTTCCTTGAAAGAACAAACTCGAACCGCAAAAATACAAAGCATATGAGAAATGAGATGCTGCAAGCTTTCTGTTGATCACGTGACTTTCTCACAAAAACAATTTCAACTTTAATAAAGTTATGATTTTTTTTCTTTTCAGTGAAAATGTATAATTATTTAAGCACTAAAGCAGTCAATAAAGATAATTTGTAAAATGCAAATAAAAATGATTTTAGCAAGAAAGCGGCTAGCACCACCAGCGGGTTGTGGTTGCCCCCTAGTAGTGGCGGGCCCTAAGCAGCTGCTTAGTTTGCGTATAGGGAGGGTCAGCTATGCCTGCGGCAAACGTATCATATAGGCCATGGGTCTCAAACTCAGGTCCTGGAGGGTCGCAGCTTACTGTATGGTACTGTATACCATACTGTATATAAACCATAGGCGTAAGCTGCGATGGCCCTTTCCCTCCTTCTCCGCTTCTGCTTTAAAATCATTTTAAAGTTGGCCGAACTTTGTATATTACTTTGTCAAATGTATGGCAAGTGTAAACAGGAATTGCATATGGGTCACAATTAAAAGAACATCTAAACAAACAGGCAAAAAAAAATCAGATATAGGCAACAAATCGGAATTAGGCATCAAGACCTGACAGTGTAAAAGTGGTCTTATTACACTAAGTTCCCAACGAACTAGGGTCTGTTGTATAAATAGATGCTTGATTCAACATTGACTGCACGGCTATGACTTTTGTCAGTTGAGTTTACTCACAGATGGGAAGAGTTTCTTCAGAAGTTCAAATCATGTGTTGAGATTGTGTTAGTATCCTCGCTCACACTTGTGTTCTCTCACATGACTTCACAGGTCACATCAAAATGCATGTTACAATA
>CAIGQZ010000461.1:1972214-1985765 GCA_903798205.1 Danio tinwini
ATATACAGTTAGGTCCATAAATATTTGGACATAGACACAATTCTAACATTATGGCTCTATACACCAATACAATGGAATTTATGCATCCCAATCAGGTGGATCCCTGGTGGTGCTCTGCCAGGCCCCTACAGCAACTATCTTCAGTTTCTGTTTGTTCTTGGGGCATTTCCCTTTAGTTTTGTCTTCGGCAACTGAAATGAATGCTTAATCTGATTCAGGTCAGGTGAATGACTTCATCCCGCTATTTTGCCAGCAGTCATGTCATCAATAACTACAAGAGAACCAGTTACATTGACAGCCATACATGCTCACAGCCACCATGCTTTACTGCTTAGGATCATGAGCAGCTAATTTCCTTCACACTCTTCTCTTCCCATCACTCTGGTACAAGTTGATCTTGATCTCATCTGTCAATAGGATGTTGTTCCAGCACTGTGGATGCTTTTTTAGAACTCTAATCTGGCCTTCCTGTTTTTGAAGCTCACCAATGGTTTACATCTTGTGGTGAACTCTCTGTATTCACTCTGGTGTAGTCTTCTCTTGATTGTTGACACACATACTGTACACCTACCTCCTGGAGATTGTTCTTGATCTGGCCAGCTGTTGTGAATGGTGCTCTCTTCACCAGGGAAAGACTTTTTTAGTCGTCCACCACTGTTTTTTTTGTAGTCTTCCAGGTCTTTTGGTGCTCCTGAGCTCACTGGTGCATTTTTTCTTTTTAAGAATGTTCCCAATAGTTGTTTAGGCCACGCCTAATGTTTATGCTTTCTCTCTGATGGGTTTGTTTTGTTTTTTCAGCCTAATGATGGCTTTCTTGACTGAAAGTGACAGCTCTTTGGATCTCATCTTGAGAGTTGGCAGTAACATGTTCCAAATGCAAATAGCATACTTGAAATGAACGCTGGACCTTTAATCTGCTCGTTGCAATTGGGATAATGAGGGAATAACATACACCTGGCCATGGAACAACTAAGAAGCCAATTGCCAATTACTTTTGGACCCTTAACAAATGAGAGGCACAGATGCAAATTGTTGTTATTTCTAAACCATTTACCTGATTTGTGCTGTTAAAGCACATCTTGTTTGCTTAAGTTCAAATCCATCGTGTTGGAGTATAGAGTTAAAAATGTTAGAATTGTGTGGATGTCAAAATAATTAGGGACCTAACTATATATATATAGTACTTAACTGTTTAATTGTTTTATGGTCAATCCACTTAAATTTGTAAAAACAATTCCATGTTGTCCCAACACAAATTGATTGCATGGAACCCACAGTCTTTTTACAGTGTATCTTTATCTTGCCATAATAAATATGTAAAATTTTTGGGAGGCCAAATGGAAATTCTGTTTCTCTGGATTTACAATTTATAGTTATGCATTTTAATGTAACTTTTTTTTTCACATTTTAAAATAAAAGGAAAATTGGTCAAAATACTAAAAAGATGCCACGTTTTTAGATGTCTATATTCCCCTTTTTCTTATGTTTTGCTATAACCATATTTTATTGATCCATATAAAGCTAAGAAAACTGTTAATTTATGCAAAACATGACCTACCATGACAATACCTCCAATACAGTTTCAATTGTTATGTGTTCCGCGTGAATGTTCCGACCACACTGCATTTGGATTTGGTTTGTGTATTAATTGCTAATGCGATCCATACAGCTCTATTAATAACTGTTACAAAGTATACCCCAGCCATGCATAAATCACACATTACTAATTAGAGTAAAATTTAAATGCATGTTGTAAAGACACATTGAGTGGCTCACACAATACTGAGGTGCCAAGCCATCATTGTACTAATTAGTTTGCAATTATGTTTAATAACTTCTCTGGAAGCCAATCTGCACTCAGAGAAAGAACCGGCTTTCACCGAAGGAATACACACAACCGCACTTCAGCATTCAGAAATGGAAACATCACAAAAGAAAAGCGAGAGAAACACATCTGACAGCTCCTTTACATGCTTGTTTTGTGCTATGCTGTGCTAAGGACTATTTTATTCATCTCCAGTTAAATGAATGTTTATCACATACTGTATACACATACTTTCTGTTTACATTTGGAGATTATGAATCAATGTGTCTAAATGTTGACAGAACGCATATTGTTTTACTGCGGCTTGAATGTCTCTATTAACTTCTAACTGGCGATAAACAACTGTTTGTGTTTTCTTTTAAAGTGCACCTGTTATGCTATTTTAAACATTTCCAATTTAGTTTTAGATGTCTCCACAATTTGTTTGCATCCATCAAATGTAAAAAAAAAAACATACAAAAACAAAAACAAATAAACAATACTGTAATAAATCTTGGTTTTCTTGTGGTCATAAATCCTGACTTTCTGAAAGGCATTCTCTGTGATTGGTCAGATGGTCAAGGTAATCAGAGAGGTTTTGTGATTGCCGTACAGCATATACTAAACAAATATTATCATATCTAAGCTTTAGCTCTAGAGGTTTTATCATCACTTGTAAACACATTTCATATGAACCATTGATATCCTAAGTAACTGTTTTAATGCTATAAGCAAAAAGGTAGTGATTTTGGTTATTTAAAAATTTTGTAATTTAAGTTTAATAATAAAATATTCAAATATTAAAATAAAATATGATAATAAAATCCATTTAATTATAATACCCTAACTTTCCTTAATTTCTGTTGATTTCATTCTCGCATTGCTATTTCATTAGAATAGTAAAACACAAAAGAGTTCTGAGTATTTCTACCGTCAATGATCGTAATGGTCAAATTGACCACATGAATTTCAATGTCCACTACTTTTTGGAAATAAAAACATAACTTTCTAATAGCAAAAACATAACTATTGATATGTATTTCAAAACATTTTATACTGTGGTGAAAAAACAACTTTACTTTCAGTTGGGTTGGGTACAGAAACCCGGTGCCGGTACCTATGTAACTGGTATGCAACTCAGCATATGACTTTCGGTGCCTAATTTCGGTGCCCCTGGTGCTGCAACAAGGACGTAAGAAGCATCAAGGGGTACATCAAAGTCACACATAGGTCACACAATCTCTAAACGTTTAATTCTAAACAATTTTGAGGCGATGTTAAGCGTTTGTTCTTGTAGTTTAGGGTACACATGCACTAGGCAACGCACGCAGTGCACCGCATCCAGTGAGCGACTCCCTTCAGATTCATCAGCACGCATAATCACGTTTATCAATTTTGCTTAAAGCCATAGAAAAATACTGACAGAATACATATAAAGGCATATATACAACGCATAGAGTGTCATCTTAAACAGGCTGCTAAAAATACATTGTCATGATCAGCCTCACCTCATGTTCAAGTTTGAATTAGCCTTAGGTGATCATTTATTTATTTATTGCAATTTATTTGTCTGTGTTTTGCTGACACTATGTCCTAACAACATTGTGACATGCAATGAAAGTTATCCAACGCTGTTATAACTACCTGATGCCCATTGTATGCATCCCTATGGCAACTGTCATTACATGTCTTTAGCTCAGTTGTGTCATTTTAATTGCAAATATGTCATTGTATGAGATGTCTTTGTTATGCCAACTTGACATTTACTAAGACAATATAACTTGTCATAAATATGTCATAAACATGATTGCCATGAGGTTATTATAATTGTGTCATGTATATTTTTCTGATAACTTTTATCATTAAACTTCTGAGTGAAAGTGTAATAATTTGAAATTATTTGATAACAGTGTCTTAATTATTTAATAGTTTAATTTGACATTTTAATGACAAATTATATTTGAATCACTGCAGTTATAACAAATACATTCATTCATTCATTTTCTACCGCTTTTCCGAGTCTGGGTCGCAGGGGAAGCTGTCTTTGGAGAGAACCCCAGACTTCCCTCTCCCCAAACTCTTCCTCCAGCTTTTCCAGACCAGCCGATAGACATAGTCCCTCCAGCGTGTCCTGGGTCTTCCCCAAAGCCTCCTCTCGGTGGCACGTGCCTGGAACATCTCCCTAGGTAGGCGTCCAGGAGGCATCTGAAACAGATGCCCGAGCCACCTCAGCTGAATTCTCTCGATGTGGAGGAGCAGCAGCTCCTTTTTCGGGTGCCAAGCGCCATGGCCTTGGACTTGGAGGTGCTGATTCTCATCCCAGCCGTGTCACACTCTGCAGCAAACCACCCCAGTGCATACTGAAGGTCCATGTTCGATGATTCGATATCCCATGTTATAACAAATATTTAAAATATATATTTTTTTAAATCATTTGCATACTTTTTTTTAAGTATGCAAATGTTCTTAGTACACCTTTAACTCACCTTGTTAACTTATCAATAAGACAATCTCAAAATCCAAGTGCCTGGAAGTCAGCAGTAATAACACCCATATTTAAGACTGGTGATTATGTTAATTTTGATAATTATAGGCCTATCAGTATTTTACCACTGTTATAAATTCCTGCCCAGGGACTATACAAGTAAATTAGCTTTATAGCTAACTCTGGCACAACATCTTATGTTGTACATTGTCCCTTTATAAATAAAACAATAATAAAAAATAATAATAAAAACAATAAATGATGCTGTTAAAAAAAGAAAATTCATGGCCTTGTGGCAATCATGTTTATGACAGATTTATGACAAGTTATTTTGCCTTGATAATGTCCGAATGTCATGAAAAATACATTGACAAGTTTTGTTGTCTTGGTAATGTCAAGTTGTCATGACAAAGACAGGTTATAATGTATTTGAAGAGGTCAGACGCAAAAGCCGCTAAACGCCACTTACACCAAAAACGAGATAATGACATTGAGCGAATGCTTTAGGCACATAGTACATGTTCAACAAATAATTTAGCTTCAAATCATCTAAATCGCAGTTTGAGCTCATTCAGAAATAACAGTTTGTTTGCAAAAGCCTCTAAATGCCACTTGCCTTTGACAGCAAAAGCCGCTATGTCCCGAGAAGAACCAATCAGAAGTCACAAATCGAATAATATGTTTTTAATGTAGCAGTGCGCTGATAAGCCGGGTTTTATAAGGAGAGTGTTTTATTCCGATTAAAATTTTTACATTTTTGAACTGTATGAGCCTGTCCGACTGTCACTGAATGGCAAATGAAAACCTCCCATACCTCAATACCTGCAAAAAAATTGCATTGCAGTCAAAATGTAACATGCATTCATAAGGTTTTTTTTAGCGCAGCGACAATGCTACTTTAAATGAGTCTGATTTATTATAGTTACATTAAACAGCAACTCCATTTCACCAAATATGAAGCAACTCAATTTCACGAAGATGCCATTCTTTTATCCCACAAATGTTACGACATAATGTAAACAGAAGTGACGAAAAAGAAGTCAATCGATCAAACGATCAAGATCTTGAGTATGGTGAGGATGAATGAATGACAGCTTCTTAAGATGTCTATAAGACATGCCTTTTTTGCACAGTAGCCTACTTAGTTTTTTTTACTTGCTAATGTAAGCTATTTTTTACAGATAAATATAATATATTTAAAACTATACATTATTTATATCAGTTTATATGTCTGACAAGCTTTTTATATAAATGGACATTGCACAGATATTGAACTGAATATTTTTATAGCATTTCCATACTGCACATAGCATGTTATGATAGCTGTGGGCATGGGAAATATGTTTTTATTCGCTTTATTTCACACTACATTTTTTGAAACTAACAAGCTAAATTTACAATGTTTACATTGTTCTACTTACATTCAATCTAAATACCAAATATCAGAAATGACAATAGATCGTTAAGATTTTATTAATGTTAATTTTTATGTTATTGACTTTTTTAATAACAATGCACTTACTTGACAGATTTAATTCAATCATTTTTTTTTGACTTTGACTTTTTCTTTTGACTTTGTCCCTGTTTTATCAGGGGTTGCAACAGCAGAATGAACCGCCACTTAATTGACAGATTTTTAATTTTAGGTGGTTTGTCTATGTGTTTTATGTTTGGTAAAATAATTTCTATTGGCCCAATAGCCTAGTGGTTAGTGTGCCGCTATATGGTGCAGTAGCATGTCAGGGTGTCCTGAGTTCAAATCCTGGCTTGAGGATATTTTCCAACCCTACACCCCCCCTCTCCCACTTCACTTCCTCGGCTGGGTCAGTTCTCGTTTCTGTGTGGGTTTTGCATGTTCTCTCTGCGTTCGCGTGGGTTTCCTCCGGGTGCTCCGGTTTCCTCCACAGTCCAAAGACATGCGGTACAGGTAAATTGGGTAGGCCAAATTGTCCGTAGTGTATGAGTGTGAATGTGTGTGCATGGATGTTTTCCAAAGATGGGTTGCGGCTGGAAGGGCATTCGCTGCGTGAAACAGATGCTGGATAAGTTGGCTGTTCATTCCGCTGTGGCGACCCCAGATTAATAAAGGGACTAAGCTGAAAAGAAAATTAATGAAGGAAGGAATATCTAATTGCATCCTTAGTGATTTTTCAACTAATTACAGTGTCTTGTCCCAATAAGTGGATTTAGAAATTTTTGCAAAAAAAACAAAAAAAAGCACAAGTGGATTTAGCTGGTTTTGACGCTAAAGAAAATCTACCTTGTTAAAAACCAAAGAACTGTCTAAAGCAGAGATGCCCAAACTAGGGCCCATGGGCCAATGTTAGATTTGGCCCGTCATCCCATCTAAAAAGAGAGGGAGAATAATGGGAATGGTTTAGAGTATGTAATTTCAATTTTAACGTAACATTTTTTTCATTTTATTTTATTGTTAAGCTACAAAAAAGGCTAACTGAACTTGAATGTTTCAATTTAAATGCTGTAATTTAGTTAAAAATGTACATACTGTCACCCGGCAGATAGAGGACAATGCAGAGACTGCATTTAGTGACTTTAGTGAGGGAATCAAGGCAAAGGCAGATTCGGCTTGACTATGCTGCATTATCAATGTGATTGTTTATGTTTTAATTGCAATAGGTTATGATTTAAAAAGTTATACCTTATTAGTTTATATAATTAAAAGTGATGTTTTCCCTTTATTTTTAAATATTATGAAATAAATTAGGAAATTACTCATGGCAACTTTAACATAAATACTTTGGTATTTTTATCTTCTGCCCATGGCTCTAAATGGTATTTGGTTTTTGGCCCTTAGTACGGAAAAAAATTGGGCACCCCTGGTCTAAAGTGACATTTATGAAAAAAAAAAGCTATTTTATTTACCAACTAATTACCTTATCATTACTTATAAAATGAAACTGATGAACCTGATTAAAGGAGCCTGATAGGAAATGCTCATTTACAAGAAAAGAGGTCTGATGATTTTAGAGGGTTTTGCATCTAAACTCTTCATTCGTTTATGTCAAGTTGTCATTACAAGGACATCTCAAACAATGTCATGTTTGCATTTAAAATGATGTAACTGAGCTAATGACACTTAATGGCAGTTGTCATAAGAGCATGCATAACATCTCTTTCATATTTATAATAGTCTCACAAACACCCCTTCAAGAAAAAGCATTATCCTATACATTTTAAAAGGTTGAGATGTTTTTTGAATACCTACTCCGACAGACTTTTGACACACTAAACAACACAAACAATATTCAAAAACAGCTGTATTACACACAACATGAAAGGTAATATCTTTAAAACCATAATAGGGGCATTATAAACCGCTTAGCTATGAGAACTTTATTTTTGTATGCTTTTGAAAATGCCGCCATCACCTAGGGAGCCATAACACACCACACACAGGAACAAGAGAGAAAATACATTAATTGGTTAAACAACTGACAACTGCTACAACAGTCACCCCCAGAGCCCATGGCAGCGTGATGGCAGGTTAGTGGGGTTCCGTCTGGTGGTTGGCTCCATCCCTGCTCCGCTCGCGGGCCGGTGTGGGTGAGTGGAGTGAAGCGGCCCGCTCCGTAGGCTTTGGAACGCGGCCCACTTCCTCAGCTTTAATAAGAGTAATCAGCGCCCCCATGCCAGGTACCAGCCTCTCCTCACAGCAGAGATATGGCACAGAACTACCGCCAGCCTGGCAATGTTTACAGAAAACATTCACATAGACACAAACACAAACATCCACACCCGAAATAACCATAGAAATAATCTTTCCAGGATTCCAGCTATGTTTATATTTATGCTCTAATAGATCCTCATTCTGTAAGACACGCACACGCACAGAGCCCCAGAAAAGCATAACATTGGAATACAGTCAATACTATAAAACTGATCACCGTTGTACTACACCAGAGGGTTATTGATCAAACTGCCTGTTAAAACGAACAATTTAAACACACCTTAGCTACACCTTAATGAGCTCGAAAACACTCCGACAGCACAATTAGAAAATGCAGCTAATCATTCACAGATCTGATCGCCTTCAGTCGTCGAGCATTTAGCGGTGAAGATCAAGTTTAAGACACATTATTGTTCACGTTGGCTATTATTGGCATGAATTAGCACTAAACTAAGGCTTGCTCTGCTTGATCACAAAAATTGATTTTGTATTTTACGCCTCATTCAAATCCATCTTTTAGACTACAGCATGTTAGTAGATTACAGCACATTATGCAATACTGACAGCACATTGTAAAAAACAATGTTTTTTATATTTTGTTTTTCATTCATTTTCCTTTCTTAATTTTCCTTTATTTATTTATTTGTTTTATTTTTTACATTATGACTTAATATCTGCCCTGAAAACAAAAAGACTTCTATTGTTATTTTTGATAGATTAAAACAATATATTGTCTGGGTTGGTATTCTAAATGATAGTGCCAAAACTGGGTAATAAGTAGGGCCAAACAGAATTTAGCTATTTTTGTGGAGAATTTTGTACAAAATCTAAATATTTTTTTGAAAAGATTGTAGGAATATCATACAATGAAACACTTAATATATGAAATAAAAAATCATACATTATTAACTTATTTATTGTTTACAATGCAAATCCAATTAGATACAATTATTTAGTAAACAGCAAGTCTCTCATATAAATGTCAGTAAATTCATTTATTTCCTCAAAATTCTACACACAATACACCATAATGACAATGTGGAAAAAGATTTTTTGAAATTTTGCAAATTGTTGCAAATTTATATATATATATATAAACCTGAAAAATCACATGTACATAAGTATTCACAGCCTTTGCTCAATACTTTGTTGATGCACCTTTGGCAACAATTACAGCCTTAAGTCTTTTTGAATATGATGCCACAAGCTTGGCACACCTGTCTTTGGACATTTTTGCCCATTCCTCTTTGCAGTACCTCTCAAGCTTTATCAGATTAGATTGAAAGTGACGGTATACAGCCATTTTCAGATCTCTCCAGAGATGTTCAATAGGATTTAGGTTTGGGCTCCGGCTGGCCATAGAAACAAAAAACCTAGACACAATTACAGCACAACTATGATGAAATCACTATGAGTCAAGTCATGTTTATTTAAATAGCACTTTTTTGGCTGTATTTGTCATGATCACTACTGGAGAACTACAAATCTGCCACTTTAATAACCTACAGATCCCATCATGCACTGCACTCACACACCTGGCCTAGATTCCCAGAAACACACACAGGTGAAGCTGTTCAGGACTAATCAAATAGATTATAAACGCAGCACACACACACATTGTAGCAGAGTCTTGGTTATTGTAAGTGAGCATTTACTAGGCTGCGTCCGAAGTTGCCTACTACTAAGTAGGTACAGCATTTGAATTTAAATGTACTACTCGACTGTTAGAAAAGTACATTCTAAATAGTATGAAGTGAGTAGTATGAATGGAACTTGGACATCCTATATCCACCATTTTGTCATCATCGCGTGACCTACCTGCAGTTGCGTTGCTTCACTTCCATGCATGAATTATCTTGCAGTGCATAATGGTATAGCATAACATCCATCAGATGCACACTTCAGTATCTCACCAGAAGTAGTAGGTCATCTAGATACTTCTCACATACTCTTTTTCAAATTCTATAGTATGGAAGTATTCGATTTCAGACGCAGCTCTAGTGTTTTTCCTTGACTTTCGTGGTTTTTAGGACCCTTGTTTGTTTTACTGTTAACATTGTCTTACCACCTGTCCCGACCATTTGCCTGTTTTTCTGGATTACTCTATTGGATCTGTCACGACCCCAAATGTCTAGGGCTAAGATTGAACATAAAAGTGAAAGAAAATGAATATACAGTTGGCAGGTTATGATTTAAATGACCTTAAAGGTTCTTTTATTGTGAGAAGGCGGAAAAAGTTTGTATTATACAAACTTTAAGAAAACTTAAGAAAACAAGAATGAGCGCAAACAAAAATAACTTCAGGGCTGAGCAAGGCCAAAATAATAAATAAAACAATGTTGTACAGTTTGTTCATGTTGACCCTGCCTGTCTAACCATATCTTTGCTTAATAAAGCGTAAATTTTGGAACTTCACCTCTGTTGTCATTTTGTTTTTTCAACATGTTTGTATTTATATTAAATCATCTAACCTCGATTGCACCATAGGGGATTCAGGCTATATGTTGAGACCCATCTTATTTTCACTGCATGTTAATGATTTATCAAAAAAAAAAATTGCTCAAAATTGTAAAAAAAAATAAAAATATTAAGGTATATTGGAGCCTTTTAAACAAATAAACAATCAAATAAATAAATAAAGAGCAGGTTGCTTGCTACATATCTAAGCACAGTGAATAACACTCCCATACAATAAACACACATACATGTATACCCCCATGATGGCTGGGCCAGACCGCCACTTCCTGAGGCCCATGTGAAAATATATCCCCTAACTTGACACTGCCGGTCGGTGTGGAATGAGAGAACTGAAGTGAGGTGGAGAGAGGCCCTCTGAGGACACAGAGTATTTTATACAGTAAAGGCAGTGTGTGGAACTGAGAGTGTGACAGACTCCTCTCAGGTATGTGTCGGGTGATCAGACATACATCAATTACAATTTTACTAGCTACAGTATCTCTCATGCATGTCATTTGTCCCAATAATCAGCAAAGGCTTTAGTTTGATTGCTATACAAAAATATTTAATGCTACATTGCTGTGCTGCTTGTTTGTTTGTATGGTTTTACAGGAGAAACCAGAAGTAGTATGTAGAGATGTAGACTATAAGAAATACATGTGATTTCTAGTCAGTTTTTATGATGTAGCATTTTTCACAAAATGATATATAAAATAGTTTCTTAATGCTTCTAGTGAGTAAGCCAAAGGTGATTGTAGCAAGCAAAAACAACAACAAAAAACCTAAATAAAAAAAAAACAACTCTACAAGAGTGTTAGGTAAAATGTGAGAAAACCCCTCAGAGGAGCCAGACTTGGCTTGGGTAACTCAAGATCTCTGCCAAGGTAGGCATTAAAGTAAATACACAGCAAATATTAGCCAGTTGCAAACTAGTTTCTATGATTTTAAAAAAGAACGTATCCTGTTATTTACTATGCAGCATCTAACAATTATGTTTTTAATAATGCACTTAATAAATAAATAAATAAATAAATAAATACATAAATAAATAAATAAATAAATAAATAAATAAATAAATAAATAAATACATGTCTATTGATCTATTTAACATTTTAACAGCCATCGTAACTCCCTGGTTGACCATTTGTCTCTCATTAAAACTAAAAACTCGAAATTTACCTATAGTGATCTCT
The DNA here is from genome assembly GCA_903798205.1 of Danio tinwini. Taxonomy (NCBI): domain Eukaryota; kingdom Metazoa; phylum Chordata; class Actinopteri; order Cypriniformes; family Danionidae; genus Danio; species Danio tinwini. Next base: position 1,983,842 of record CAIGQZ010000461.1, read on the forward strand.
AGAAAAAAACAAAAACAAACAAAGGTTGATTTAAGGTTGGTTTGAACTGTATTCTAACTAAAAGCAACGGCATGCAACTAAATAAATATTTTCCATACAAAAAGGAGTTTTTGTCCTAACCAACCAATTTCTATTTTAGAAACGGCTCCTATTTTCCAAAAGTGAACAACAGGATAAACTATGATAACCACAGGTACTGTACACCTCAATTGTTCATTCAGTGTTAAAAGCTATATATGTGTGCGTGCTTGGTGCCGATTTTGTAGTATCTATTTAGGTTAAGTGCAAATAGCCCACCTTGTTGGAATAAACTAGTTGAGTGATTCCCACCCATTGACAGAGACAACATAATTAAAGAGAGCAACAAACAGCAGTGTGAGTGGCGTAGCTTGTAAAGTGTGATAGATTATGTACCCGGTTCGAATCCAGCGTCTGATGAACACATTCTTTTTTTTCTCTCACTACATATCAGATTTTGCCTACTCTTCATCATGAGGAAGTAGGAATCATTAATAAGTGTGTGTATTATGGAAGACTCATAAAACTGGATTGGCGAGGTGTTATATTATATAAGTTTGTAGAAGTTATACATTAAAAATACCCTTAAATATAAATGTACTGCTTCTGTGAACTTGAAGTATATTAATATCCATAAATTTTTTCGCTAGTTTTATTAGTATTTTTTTTTCAAAGTGTGCTTTAAATGCTTTAAAAGTAAATCGTTGTAGATTAGAAATATATGTACTGTATATCATTTATTTAAAAAATGTGGGCTATACATTATAGATTAATTTTATAAAAAAATATTTTATTAATTTTATTTTTTTCTTCAACTAGGGTGTGGCCAGGTAGGGGGCCTGCCAAATCTTCTCACGTAGCATGTTGTTAGGTCACGGGGTTGCAATGTAACCTGCGTACCTAATGTTTACGTTCGTACTATTTATAATATTTGCTAATTAATAACCACCTCATGTGGAACTCTGAATCCGCATCTCATTTCGGGTCTGCTACTGTGAACCGGAGGTCGCTTTTCGGTAGCTGTCACATGTTTTGAGTGCCTTCATGACTAAATAAATCAAATACTATGTTTTCCACCAAAGCAACGCTGAGTGCTGAAAAATAATTGGCTAAAGATAGTTGTTGCGGCATGTAACATTTTCAAAGCAGAATAACTGACTTTAATGTTGTTTTTCAGATAAACAAGAATGTTCACTTAGCATGTTTCTTAAATATCTGTAAATGTGATATGGTAATGTTATGCTTTAGAAGAGTCAAAACGTACATGCAGCACCTTAAAAAATAATAACTATGAATGACTTTATGTTTTATACAGTATATGCTAGTTTGAAGTTTCACCCTTCAAAACTTAAGCTACTTAAAAGTTTATTACATAATATTATAACAAAAAAAAAAAAAAAAAACACAAGAGTAATGCCATAAATTTAGTTGACTATATTTTGTTGACTGCATGCTTGCCATGGGTGGATTTATTCAACCAAAAACAGAAATATTGTGAAAATTATATATGATGGAAAACAGTATTGCTGCATACACATGTAGCTGGTACATTTATGATACATAATGTGTTAATGATACATAAACTGAAATTTTTTTTGTATATGATGCATTTCTTAACAATATACAATCCTTGACTATCTATTAGATTAGTGTGATGTATGAATGCTGAACAAATTTATTAAAACTGGTCAAAGACATAATTACCAAAAAACTACTCCAAAAATATTTTTAATAATATTTATGTTAATATAATATTGTTAGGGCAATGTTAATATTATTACTGGACATCTCCTGTAATTTATTTCTTCAAGTAAAATAAAAAAAACAAAAAAAAATATTTGATCAAAAATGTATGGATTATAGATAGATAGATAGATAGATAGATAGATAGATAGATAGATAGATA
>CAIGQZ010000461.1:2026412-2070233 GCA_903798205.1 Danio tinwini
TATATATATATATATATATATATATATATATGATTAGATTTTATTACAATATTTGTAATGTGCAAACCCTGTCTTCACAGATTATGACCTTTACCGTTAAGGCTTTATGAGACTTTGAAAATGTATATGTTACATGTTTCAAACAGTTAATGAATATCACTTTTACACATTGACGATGTTTTATTTTCACAGTAATGTGGATTGAGCTGTTTGTGTTGACCTTGTGTGCACTGTATGTGCATATTTATATTGCATGTTTATTAGCTTTTTTGCAGTGTTTGCTGCTCAAAGTAGCAAAACATATATTATAATAAGCAAGACGATGTGTGCACTATTGTTACTATAAATGTGTGTTGAGTAGAAGAGTTTTAGTTATTTACTTGATACTGAATCAACTGAATTGATACAGTATCTAATTGAAACTGCAAAAATAAAAGTCATATCTAAATTCAAAATCGGTCACAATACCTGACACTAGTAAAAATTGTATCAGTTTTTGTCTGTAAAACAGAGACCGTAATTTCCACCATTACAAGGGCAACCATCTTGTTAAACAGAGCTAGCATGAAGAGGATTTGGAAAACTGGTAAAGTGAATCCTAGATATTGTTCTGAAACAGATTTTTGCATGGCTATAGAAGTCTAAAATAACAACCCAGGCTTATTCTGAAAATGCATCGCTATATACATTTCTGGAGATCGCAAAATATGTCCTGGGAGGTACATTTTTTGCAGTTTTTGTATTCACAAATCCACCAGAGGCCGATGTGTATGCTCTTTGAGATCTTAAATTCTCTCGCTAGTGCCATTCGCGCCTGCTGTTCTCGCGTAAATCCACTAGAGGCTGCTGTCGACTGACTGAGTGACCCACCCTCCTCCTTCCCTAAACCCAACCAACAGTGTTTTCAAAAGCACCAATTGACCTGCCCACCCACTCAACTTTAAAAAGCAATGCAGAAAAAGAAAAGCTCTCGCCTGATTTTTACCACATTCTTACAATGTTATTTACTTGTTTAATAAATTTTTTGCCTTCTGTTTTTGTCTTACCCACTTTCTGTAACTGTTCTTCAGCATACTCAAACCCCATCACCGTGATCAACTCCTCTCTGCATCTCAAGTCCTCTGACGTACAGTACATGACAAGCTAACTGGACAAACTGGTAATAGCGAGAACGCTGTCCATACGGAGGTAAGCGGTCAGCAGGTAAGCGCTAAAAACAACAACATCATAATGCTCCGTAGCATTCGTTTTATAGATGAAATGCAGCCATATATACTTCTGGATGCATAATTCACAATCTCCAGAACTGTATATAGGGCTACATTTTCAGAATGAGCCTATGCTGTAAAATAAACTATAAAAGATTTTTAACATGCTTGATTTAATGAACAGGACTTCTGGACAGTAGCTGATTCCTTTATAGTTTTTAGGCAACCAACACATTCTGTGGAAAAACTTAATGGCAACAGGTAAAAAAAATACTGGCTAAATCCATACCCCGATCAAGTGGTTTTAAAACATGCTGGGTTTTATTTACATTAACATCAGTAGGTGCATAATTGTGTGCAGATTACAATGTAATTACATTGTAACTACCAATTAACAAGATTATTCAGCTGTTTCATTGGTTTCAATACAGCAAGCCCTTCCAAGCAGTCTACCCTGCACCCTGAATAGGTCACGGTATAGATGGAATAAAAAAATAATGATTTCTGCCACATGAGGTTTCGGTTTACCATCCACCCCTTGTTTCGGTCTATCAATATTTGCCCTCATCTGTCTTTTCAACAAGTGAGACTATCCAGCTATTTGAAGACCAACAGTTAGTTTGAAGCAGACTGTTAGCTCATTGTGCCGTAGTACTGTAATTCCTCACCGCAGGAGTTTCTCTTGGCCTAGCCCGTGCTGCCACCACAGTCATGGACGTCGACTGTATCCCTGGAAACCTCAAAGAGCCCATCTAGCATGTCATAGCGCAGTCAGCCTGCCGGTACACTGTGCAGGTGAGAGCTGCCCGCTGGACGGCAGCCAGCGCTACAGGACGTGTTTGTTTGGACTCAGCCCGGATTTGGAGCCTGCCAGGAAATGTGCTGTTTCTGGCAGATTTCAGAGAAAGAGAGACCGAGCGAGAGAGTGAGCGCAAGCATGTTTTCAGTGGCTCAGAGAGACTAAATATGGCTGTCATTGAGAGCGCACTACTGAGGAACCGCAGAACTTAGGCCAGACTGCTACAAACAGCAGTCGGCGTATCTGCACTCCCTCCGGAGTTTAGTTGAATAGGTGACGTCTTATCGCCCAATCCTGCCTCTTTCCGCTGCTATCCTGTCAACATTTCTGTTGTCATGTTCATTACTGTCATTGTACATATCAATGCACGCAGAGCGATTACGCATTTGTGTTTTCAGTAAACATTTTCAGAGACGCGACGCTTGAAAATGCAGGTCACTCGTAACTTAAATTATATTCCTGAAATGTATTCTCTGCCGGCTTTGTGATAACCGCGACATTCTTTAACCTCCACACCCCCAATTAGGGGAGCAGGGGAGGAGAGGGATGCGAGGCGTATTGCTTTGACCCACGTGCCTTACTTAGAGGCACACTCCAGAGAGAGAGATGGTGCAGGAGGATATCACGGAGGGAAAACACTCCTCATAACAGCCCGAGGCGCTCCCAGCCGCTCTATCAATGCAAAACAGACCACTACCTGAGGCTAACAGGACATTTCACTTTTCATAAGCCACCCGCTTTCGTGCACCCCTCAACTTCACCCCCTTCCCTCACCCTCTCTTTTTTATTTTTATTTTAGTTTATAGATGTACTCTTGTTTTGAAAGCGCATATGAGGTGGAGGGGGGAGGTGTGGGACAGGAGAAGGGACCAAAAAAAAAAAAAAAAACGAAGATGAAAAGCATCTTCAGCATGCCGGAAACATCTGGTTTCATATTCCAAGACTGAAAAGGAAATTGCACAAAGACAAAACTCTTATGTTTTGATTTATTTTATTATTTGAGGGCTGTGCCACGCCAGTCATGCAGTTCAAATCTAAGGCCATAAATACGGATGTGACAGAGGCATTAGCCTGCTCTCCATACGCTCCCGCCCTGATGGATAACGCCGCTAATAACATCTACAACTGCTGCGTTCTGCCCTGAATTATACCACGCTAAGGGGCTTCTGTTAATGAGGAGAATGAATTCACGCAGTGAGAAAACGACAGATATAATAAAAAGCAAATATGTTCCACGACACTATCCCCTGCTTACGTGTGCTACTTGTATTCATCTCTTTTGGTCTCTGAGGTGCATCGGTGATTCTGAAGACACAATATGACTTTTTTTCTGATTTGCAGTCTAGACAAGTCAATTCTAGTTGGGCAGTTGGGATTGACCGATTTTACAAAAAATCCCAGCGTGTGATGCGTACAGATTCTTCAGCTTTAGAACTTCACTAGTGGGCCCTGTTTACACCTGGTATATACCTGTTAAACCACAGGTGTCAAAGCCAGTTCCTGTAGGTCCACAGCCCTGTACAGTTTAGTTCCAACCCTGCTTCAATACACTAAAGGCTGATTTATACTTCTGCGTCAAACGCACGCGTATGCTATGGCGGAGCCTACGCGTGGACGCATAGGCCTCGCTGTGGCCATCGTTGACGCGCACCTCTCAAAAAATGTAACGCATACGCATAGTGCAAGCTCTGTGATTGGACGTCTTGGTAACGCTGACAATTATGGGCGGAGGTGAGAGCTGCGTGAGCGTGATACAGCAAGTGTTTACAAGTGTGGAGTCCCGTTAAGGAGCTCGGGATGGAGACTGTTGTTTTGTGATTAGCTTATGATTAAAGTTGTTGTACGTCTGCTGGTTCCAGCCTCAAAATGAGCGAATTTGAGCCACTTGTGCATTAAAGAGGCGTTCAGAAAAAACGAAACACCAGTGAAGAAACTCGATACAGAGGAACATAAACACCTACCGCCAGCTAGCGTTTTGGAAGTGTATTGCAGAGCAACAGAAACAGCGCGCAGAAGTATAAGTGTGTACTCACACTATGTACAGTTGCCTTGAACCGAGCCGAAGCATGCTTGTCCCCTCTCCCGTCTCCTCCGATGGTCCGCACTCACATTACATTCGGGCCTGAGCATGCTTACGTCATCAATGACGCACTGTTCAGTTTAAGAAAAGAAGCTCTCTCGCTCAGCACAGTGGAGATTTCTTTATATCATTATATTGTTTAAGTTGTTTAGGATGCAGTGACGCAGTCAAATATTTGGCCGAACAGATCAGCCACTTTTGACGCTTGTAAACAATCATAAAGTCCCCGCGCTGCAGGAATTAGGAGGTTTGCTGAAGGTGCAGCTGTCGTGCAGTAAGGGGTTTGCGTGTTTAATAATCTATGACAGTTTGCATTCATTGAACAATATGAATGATTGATAAACACATAGGAAACATTCCCTTAAAAGTCACGTCTCTTCTTCAGTTTTGGGCTCAGGCGTGCTTTGCACTTACACTACAAGTGTACCACGCCAAAGCCCAAGTGAACCGTGCTCTGGCACACCTCTTCCAACCGGGCCAGGGCCGGCCTACTGAACCGTGCCTGAGCCCGATTTAGAGCACTCACACTACTCAAACGATCTGGGAAACGGGCCTGGGGACGGTTTGGATAGCATAGTGTGACTACACCCTAAATGTACAGCTACGCGCAAGGCTTGCACCATGGGTCACGCTGATCACTTGACGCAGAAGTATAAACCAGGCTTAATGCTGCGATCACACTAGAGTTTGTGCATGCGAAATTCTGTTGTACATCTAAAAAGCACCACAGCATCTTGTTGTCATATTTCATTTACATTGTTTGCTGATTTTATTCAACAAAACTTGCATAAGCCTACAATTTAGTGCAAGTTGGTGCTACTTTGCCTTATAGTTTGCACTGACTGAATTATCATCAATGACATTACTTGTTTAGCACAAAAGTTCATAACATACAAAAATGTTAAAAAAAACGATCCCCTGCTTATGTGTGCTACTTGTATTCATCACTTTTGGTCTCTGAGGTGCATTGGTGATTCTAAAAACACAATATGACTTTTTTTTACCTGATTTGCAGTCTAGACAAGGCCTTTTTAATTGGGCAGTTGGGATTGACAGATTTTACAGAAAATCCCAGCGTGTGATGCGTGCAGATTCTTCAGCTTTATATCTTCACAAGTGGGTCCTGTTACATCTGGTATAAACCTGTTGAACCACAGGTGTCAAAGCCAATTCCTGGAGGGCCGCAGCCCTGCACAGTTTAGTTCCAACCCTGCTTCAACACACTAATGCTGCGGTCACACTATAGTTTGTGTGCATAAAATTGTCTTGTATGGCGCTGTGAAAAGGGCGGGATTAAACAAGATGATTAGACATTTAAAAAGCGAGCAATTGGTCCATGTTTGAAATTACTGTCCAGAGAGGTCATGTTTTGAACTTCGATTGGTCTCACGCAATAATGTGATGCAATTTTGCAGGTCTGAGTTCACCAAGCTTGAACTTTCCATCGCAGCGAACTGTAAAACTTGTCACACGAGCTTGTGTTTCCAGTCTGACGCATTCGCGTGTGTATGAACAGAAGTCTATGGGGAGAAAAGTGCAGTGTAACCGCCGCTTTACCTGTAGGTGTCAAACAAGCCTAAAGGACTCAATTAGTTTGATCAGGTGTGTTTAATTAGGGTTGGAACTAAACTCTGCATAGCTCCGGCCCTCTAGGAACTGATTTGACACCTGTGAGGTAAACTTTGCCTTCATGGTATATTTTCAGACCTTGTATTGGGGCTAGTTTTGTTCGATTAAAATTAAAAGTAGTTACTTTGCATTATTACATGAGTGCAGTTCAATTCGAACTTTAGAGCACACCAAACAAGAAGACCGAGATCATTAAAAAAAAAGGTCATGATGGTGGATGGTTGAGAAATACTGCTCTAGACTACTGTATGCTGGTTTCAGTGCTTTTGCATACCTCTCCCAGGTCACACTTTATTTAGATGGTCCGTTTGTTGAATTTAAGTACATTGCATCTACATGCCAACTAATTCTCATTAGATTATAAGTAGACTGTTAGGTTGGGGTTAGGATTAGTGTAAGTTGACATGTACTTGCAAAAGTTGTTGAAGCAAAGGATGAACAGATATTAAGGAGACAATCAACTAATACTCAAATGGACCATCAAAATAAAGTATTATCATCTCCCATACCACAGTTTTACAAGTGTGTGTGTATGTGTGTGTCCATACCTTTGACGTAATATCTATATTTGTTCATGATCAATTAATTCATGTAAATTTGTGTTATGTGGCTGCAGTATTGCAAGCAAAGTATCAAAATGCCACTGATTTCCTAAAATAAAAATAATTTCAAGATAATCCCACGCAGTTCTTTGATAAGGTATTTTTTTCATACAATAGATTTAATGGACACAATATTTCCCTCTTAATTTTTAGGATACAAATATGAAAAAAACTAATAGATATTTACCATAGACGTCGCCTTCCCTGTTGTTGGCTATTGGAAGAAATGCATCAATAGATCCACCATTTTAGTGTAGTTTAGTGCTCCGTTAAAATGAATGCGGGACCAAGGTGCAGTGGAGGACTGGCCATCCAGAGATATATACACATTCATATATCTATGATCGGGAGTTTCCCGGTGGACAGTATGCAAATATTTCAAACTTTTTTCTGCATCGATGGATAAGTGATGGCATGGGCATTGCAGACAAGCTGCGTGTGTTTGTGTGCATGTAAATGTATTATCTTTCCTCCCTGTTAAATTTGATCTAATTCATGTCCTGAAACACAACCCCTTCTCCTGCTTTCACTTCTTATTCTAACGAAGGGTGCGATTTGTTTGTGAATGAATCTCCGTTATGAACGACTCGTTCACTTAGCCAACATTAATACAAGTTTCTAGCACCGCAGCATCTTGTTGTCATATTTCATTTAAATTGTTAGCTGATTTTATCCAACAAAACTAGCATAAGCCTGGTATGTAGTGTGAGTTGGTGCTACTTTGCCTTATGGTCAGAGCAGTAAGAGACTGTATTGTCATCAATAACGTTACTTGTTTAGCACAAAAGTTCGTAACATACAAAAGAGTAAAAAACTAAATCTTACCTATGAAATGTGATGCCTTTGTGGTTTGTTTTGTTTGTTTGTTTGTTACTACACCCGTACACCGCGCTAAAGTCCAGCATCTTCACATTGGCTTTGGTCTTGACTTACGGTTGAATGACATTTGTGCTGGGAGCACTGTACAAATGTGGCGGCGCTATTGCCGCATGCTCAAGGTCCCTATGTGATATCTAGTGTATATATCTATGAAAAAAAAATGTAAAGTCTTTGTGTAAAGAACTTTAAAATGCTTCATAAAAATGAAAGTGACTGCTAAATGAACCAAGCCTTGTATTTTGTGAAAAAAAAAACTAATTCTGATTGAAGATAACAGAACTAAAAGGTTAAAACATTTTAAGCTTGCCATTTTTCAACCATTTCCAGTAAATACAGATCACATGCAAATGGCAGGACTTCAGCCTGTGAGTAAATTTTGCAACCCTTTTCCCTCAACAGTGTGACTGATGGCATTACAGATTTGCTGAACTGTTAAGCTTCCACCAAACCTCCATTTCACTATTCTGATTGATCAGTCACGACATTCCAACAACCATTAAGGATTGTACTTTTTTTGTAACCCGCTTTTTACTTGCCACAAAACATAAAAACTAGACACAAAATAATGTTCTCGTATCGAAAAATAATTATAGATTTGTAATGTTTATTATTTTTAAAAATTAAAACAGTTGAATGGAGCATGCAGTAACATGCATATTATTCAGTCAAGGATGGCACAGTGGCTTAGTGGTTAGCACTGTCACCTCACAGCAAGAAGGTCGCTGGATCAAGTCCCGGCTTGGCCAGTTGTCCTGTTTCCCCCACAGTCAAAAGACATGCAGTATAGGTGAATTGAATTACCTAAATCGACCGTAATGTATGAATGTTTGTGAACGGGTGTGTACAAGTGTTTCCCACTGCGTAAAACATATGCCAGAATAGTTGGTGTTTCTTTCAGCTGTGGCACCCTCTGAAATAGAGACTAAGCTGGAAAGGAAAAGAAAGAAAAATGAATAAATGAATTCAGTCAAAATAGGGTTCCAATAAACAGCAGGGAAGACAGACAAACGTATGGATATGAACATATTCAGTGATGGTAGATGAGTCTGTGTTATTCAGTGGTTGTTATCTCGGAATAACATACCTTGGAATGTCGTGACTGCCAATCAGAATTTAGCATTCATGGCAGGCGTGTAATTATTGTGCTTATCGTGATCTACAAATCTATAATATGAGTGTCAGGACTCTGCCACTTCAGTCTTGTTAACTCTTGTTTGGTGGTGGAGTCTGGACACTAGTTCCACCTTGTCTACTGTGTAGTGCTCTGCTCAGGTTGAGTACTCATGTCCTGTCATTGTCCATGTATAAGCGTTGTCATGGTCATGCCCGGGCCATGCACTCTTGCACTTTAGGCAGACTTGCGGGGTCTAAGCGTGCTCGGGATCCTGGTGTCTGTGTTTTGTTTTGTTTTTTGTCTGTGGCGCGCTCTTCTTTTCTCAGCGCCTCGATCTTGTTTCGGTTCCGAATGCCGTTGGGATGGAACATGTGTGTCGCATGTGTGATCCCTCGGTAAGTGTCTTCATTTATCATGTGCTTGTGTCTTGCGTTCTGTTATGTTGTTGTCGTGTAGTTCGTGATTTCATGTTTACATTGTAGCCACGTGCTTTAGTATCTTGTTTTATTCGAGCATGCGGTCAGTGAGTTCTCTCATTGGCTGCGTGCTCTAGTCCTGTTTGTATGTGAGCACATGTGTTGTTTGTACCTTGTGCTTTTTTGTCTATTGTCTTGTCCCACCCACCTTGTTATCCTGTTTTCAATCATTATGTTCACCTGTCTGCTTGTCGGTTTATTGGTTTGTCTTTTTTTGGCTATTTAATGTCCTAGTGTGTTCTGTCCTGTGCTGGTCTGTCGTTGTTGATACAGATGTAATTTGTTATCATTGAGCTCCTCGACATTGAGGACGTCGTTGAATGGTTGAGGATTTCTTTCGTGTCTGATGTGCCAAATCATGTCAAGTCTAGTCTAGTATAGTGTGTATTAATGTTTTTCCACCATGGGGAGGTTTAAGTACTTACTTTTTTTAAGTCTTTCATTCCCTGCAATTGGGTCCTCGCCTCATCTCCTCCAACCCCAAACCCTGACAACGAGGCTGTTACATTTTTTTTTACATCCCAACTCACAGTCTTGCTATTCTCAACTCAATCTTATATCAAATAAGCATTTCTAAAAGACAGAATTTGTATTATTATGATTATTCTATCATGTGCTTTTGCTCCACCGTCTGTACAACATTGTGGCATTAGGTCTAGTGCTATCAAATATTAGTCTAATCCCTAAAACTCGTTCTGCCCTGCAAATCCATTCACTTGGCATGACCAGGTTAGCGCTGGCATTCGGGTTCCAGACATATTCAATCACCACCCTGGCAAAGAACGAAATACCAACAATCCCCAACTCAATTTACTGCGTTACTCTCAGATGGGCTTGATTTACTGAGAGAGGAAGATTTCAGAATTCCACCCAAACTTTGGAATGAATTTCTCTGACTGATATCATCCGTGACACACGAATATATCGCAAGATTGATAAATTGGAGTCAGTACAGGCATTGATACGTCTGGGTGGCTTTCGGTGGTGTTGGGAGAAGGGGACGGGCGAACACTAAATCCTGCTTGGAGAGAGCAAGCAGACTGTTCCTAACAGATGGAGCGAGGTTAGCCACTGTTTCCTTCTACAGCAGGCTTGATGGACGACTGTCAGGATTTACAGGCGAAGCAGTGCAATAGAGTCGGCGAACATCTGTGTGTGTGTGTGTTCCAGTGACAGTGGTTAATTTAAGAGAGTTACAGGCTCTAAGAACAGCTGATGGACAGTTGTATTCCCCTGGCTGACCACAGTGTGAAGACATAGTGGAGCAGAAAATAAGCCTTCACTTCTCGCTCCACACACAGCTTCTCTAATACACACAATTCGGCCATTATAGACCAATAAAGCACAGAGATCGGTTTCTTTTCCTTTTGGCTGTTATTATAGGTGATCAATAAAATGTTGGTAAACTAATAAGTGGCTAGTTTTTTATTTGCTTTTATTCATGGTAAACATGTAATCTATTTTTAGTTTAGGCTATAACAGCATTCATTAGAAAATAGATTATATCTACTGGCAGTTTTTAAAAAAATCACTCAAAATGTAACTTTTTTGAAAATGAACCTTTTTGTAGGTTGTTTTCTCAGCCAAATTTGATGGAAATGTATTAATCTTATTATGTAAATGTATTAATTAAGTCATAATATTAAAGAATGAAAGCATTTGACAGGCCTAATTTTATAAATAATGAAATGTAGCTACAAATTAAGCAACTTTTGGGTTATATTTAGGTTGCTATGTAAAATGTAGCTTAACACTACTAAAAGCTACCCTCTGGGAAATGTAGCAAGTTAAGCTAAAAGCTACTTGGCAAGAGCAGCTTAGCTACATCTAAGGTAATTTTTAAAAGTTTTTAAAGTTGTCACCAATAGCCTAGTGGTAAAGTGCATCGACATATAGCAATGAGGTGCTGATGGCGACCCGAGTTCGATTCCTGGCTTGAGGCCTCTTGTCGATCCTTTCCCCTCTCTCTGCTTTCCGTGTATTGCTGTCTCAACGTCACAGCTCACAGAACGTCAGAGTTGTCGAAATGTAGCTTGTGTGGATGCTACTGTGCTACTTGACTAAAAAATAGCTTCGCACATTACACACTTTACTATGTTTATTTTTAATTTACTATGTTATTTTCCCATGTGGATATCTTCCAGACATCACAAATTTACAAATGAAAGCATACAAAAGCGTGGACGCATAGTATACATTACTATTTATAGGGGAAAAGTGCTCTACAATAATAATTGTCTAGTTTTGTTGCAAGGGTTGCATTTCTTTTTTGTTCGGTCAATGAACTTACCATCAACAAACATTCACTGCTGCTGCGCATATAAACATTAACGTTATGGTTGTTTATTTTGCCGAAATGTCAAAAAAGACTTCTTTATTATTGCAAAATAAGACAGAGGTTTCACTGCAGTGATTACATGGCAGGGTATGTTATTTATATTCTTCTGGATATTGTATAAGTGTGGTGGTGATTTTATATAATACGTTAACATATTTATACACATAGCTAGACCTGTATATAATCTTTATTAGTGCTGTCAAATGAATCATTGGTTTCAAATAAACTTTGTACACATGTATGTATTAAAATAATGTTGATTACATGCTGCCTTTTCTTTCGATTTTCAGCCAGTTTCTTGAACTTTCCCCCCTTTATGAGCAAAAACTTTTGGAAGTATATAAAAGCTGTTCGGCATTTTTTATTTTGGCCAATTTAAACAATTATAAACAACATAAAATATACACATTTTGATGTTCTGATAGCGATTCCTATGTAGTAGAATCACTTCCTGTCCTACATCTGAGTCTGGCTCGTCATCAATGACGTCATGTGAAAACAACCTATCACTGAGGATACCAAAATGATCGAACAAATATTTATTTTAATTGACACATCCCATACAGTATATGGTGACTTTGATACATTTTTAGTAGCTGACAATTGTGTGTTGATATTTTAGCTGATGAAACCTATGATAAAAGCGCCACCAAGCAGTCAACAGCTGTATAAAAAAGTGCCGCAGTATCCACGGTGGCGGTGGAAACGCATTGAAGTGTCACCATCTGTACACTGTAAAAAAAAATCCATAATTTTACAGTTTATTTCCACCAGTCGGGGTGCTGGAAAAAAAGTTAACTAACATTCGTTAAATTACAGAAATTTACTGTAAAATAATGAACATTAAATTACAGAAATGTCCTTAAATTAGAATTTCTGGTAAATTACAGTAATTTTACAGTAAATTTCTGTAATTTAATAGCCATTATTTTAAGCTTTTTTCCGTAACCCAGCTGCCGGAAAAAAAAAAACGTAAAATTACGGATTTTTTATACAGTGTATATTATGTGTCACATTTCAATAGGTCCCACTTCAGAAAATAACTTGCAGTAATACAATAAGCATTAACAAACATAAATCAGTGTTAAAACTGTATATATACAGTGGGTGACAGTTCAATATGACCAGTACCGCCGCAAGTGGCGCCACGGCGGGACTAAGGGATTAAGAATATGTTTTAGGTGTTAAGCTGTTCACGCCAGACGCACTGCGCAAAATTGCACTGTTCGCGTGTAAATAGACGCGTTTACTCACTTCATACACGAGTCAAAACTAAATTATATTTTAATTGAACAAAACACATCACACACAGTACCTATGGGGACTTAGATACATATAGTTTTAGTAGCTGAAAAATGTGTGTTGATATTTTAACTGATGAAGCCTATGATTAAAGCGCCACCTAGCGGTCAAAAGCTGCAGAAAAAGTGCCACAGTCATCATCTGTATATTATATGTTTCCTTTCAATATGTCCCTCTACAGAAAATAACTTGTAAGAATACAATAAGCATTAACAAACACAAATAAGTTGTTGTTAAAAGCATAGAATAAATACTTTCCATTCTCCAAATCCTGAAGGATGCAACATAGCAGCTTCAAATTTTGATTGAGAGTGGGTAAAACCCAAACTCCATTCACAGTATTCACATGAGTGCAAATAGAGAGAGATAGAGAAAAAAAGACAGAGTGATACTGGAAGAATAAGACAGTATACAGAAGGGATGTAGAAGAGGCCCAGACCCCCTCCAGCATGCTAGAGAAGTATAGAGGGAGGAGAGGGTAGCGGGACGCTCCCAAGGGCTCTGAGCCTATGTGCCCCCCTACAGAAGGCTGGGTGTAGATGAAGCAGAGGCTGGGCTCTCCCTGGGGCTGCAGGCTTAGGCCACAGTTCTGTTTGATCTGGAGTGGATACGAGGGTTCACTCAGTCATTATAAATAACCTGAGAAAGATCTACAATTGGCCTGCCTGTCCAACACAACAAGAAAGATATACAGAGAATACATTCACACAGAGAATGACCACTCAAACTAAAGTAGAAATCGAGCTGCATTGACACTTAATGAAGATGCTGGTACATGCTTTCAAATGCATTACCTATGAGGCAGGACAATGACCTCAGGCACAGAATTTAAACAGTGTAAATATGGGTCAGGTCTACAGCAGCAGTCTTCAGGCATGTCCCTGGATGCTCTTTGCATGTGAAAATTAATGCACGTCCAATTGTTCGAAACAGCGCTGTCAGTGGTGCTGGGTACTATGGTGGATTTATTGGTTCATAACTGGTGGGTTGTGCCAAGGAAAAGAAAAGTAATACAAAGAAATAAAGAAAAAAAAAAAGAAAGGAATACAATTATTATTATTATTATTATTATTATTGATCAGTATCCTTCAAAACAGGACATTTTAATGTTTATTTGTCTGTTTCCACATTACTGTGTAAAAATCACATAATGTTTCTTTCTTGCAGAAAAATAATAAAGAACTGTTTATTAAATGCAAAACATGTTACTCTAGACCAGAGGTGGGCAAACTCAGTCATGGAGGGCCAGTGTCAGCAAAGTTTAGCTCCAACTCTACTCAAACACACCCGAACATGCTAACCAGTGCCTCCAAGATCACTAATTATCTAAAAGCAGATGTGTTTGATCAGAGTTGGAACTAAACTGTGCAGGACACCGGCCCTCCAGGACTGAGTTTGCCCATCCCTTCTCTTGACCAATGTTTCTCAAGCACATTCCTGGAGGACCACTAACACTGCATGTTTTGTCTCCTTTGTCTGTTACACCCATCACAGGTCTTTCAGTCTTTGCTAATGAGCTGATGATCTGAATCAGGTGTGCTTGACTAAGGAGACATAGAACATGTGTAGAGCTGGTGGTCCTCCAGGAATGTGATTGAGAAACACTGCTCTAGACCACAAAACCAGTCATTTACAAGTAGATATTCATACATAATCTGAAAGATAAACAACTAATATTTCCATTTATGTATACTTGTTTTTTTCAGAGAGTTACATATTAAGAAAATCGCCTTTAAAGTTAAACAATTTACGTTAAATTGAGTAGTTTTTCACAGGAATTGTACTTTACTAAGTAGTTTTAAAAATACTTTTACTTTCCCTTGATGACATTATTAGTGCTGTATCGGTACTTTAACTCCAAAATCCTATGATTTTCTTATGCTTGTCACAAGAAGATGTGCAAATTCTTTACACACACACACCAACTCAGAGACTGTTTAGACACTGATGAGAAGATGATGTTTACTGACTAAAAACATGGCTAAAGGTCCTTATGTTTACACATGCCTGCACAAACTGCATGTAAACACATCAGCTGTTCACAGTGTAATACTCACTACTCTTGAGTACTTTTCAAAGGGCAACTTTTTACTCATACTTTGAGTAATTTTTACAACAGATACTTTTACTGTACTTTCTGTACATTTTTGGACAAGTAATGGTAATGTAACTTGAGTATAATTTTTCAGTACTCTTTCCACCACTAAGTACTAATCAAGTGTGGTTTATGTGTAAACTAATTTCGAGAGGATCACTGGCTTATGATCAACACAGCTGGCACCTTATTAGCTCTGTAATCTGCCTATTAGATGATTACGGACACATTGAAAATAACCAGAGCTTTTCACTCCAGTTATCTTCGTCTTGAAGTTCCCCCCCTTCCACCCCTACTTATACACCTTTTTCTTATAGGGCAACACGTTGGCCCAGTGGCTAGCATTGTTGCCTCACAGCAAAGACTCCGCCAGTTCAACCTTCTAACAGGCCAGTTGGTGTTTCTGTGCGAAGTTTGCATGTCTCCCAGTGTTTGCGTGGGTTTCCCCCGGGTTTCCTCCCACTGTCCAAAACATACATCATAGCCAATCTACTAAACCAAATTATCACCTAAGACAACCTTAGTTTACACTTATCACACGGTGACAGCAGGGGAGTCCTCAAGTCCTTCCTGAGCTCAAACTCCCCTCTCGCCCTTCTAACAGGAGGGAGCCCCTGGCTCAAGTATATTACGAGTTCAGGGCTCTCTCCCGGGACAGCATGCCAATTACGCTTTATTGATCATCAGCTAAGTTTGAACTTTTGAAATACGTTTTGATATATTTATGGTAAAAACATTACCAACTGTTTTCATTGAACATGATCTTTAATATTTAATTATCTCAATGAGATGTAATGTGTATTTATATAGCACCTTTACTTTATGCTCTTCACAATCATGCGGGGTGGGTCTCTGCACACCACCTCCAGTGTGCAGTGTGCTACGGCAACCACAGGACAACAATGCCAGTGTGCATACCACACACCAGCTATAGGGGAGTGGAGAGACAGTGATAGAGACAATTCAATGGATGGGGATGATTGGGAGGCCATGATGAGTGAGGGCTGAAAGAGAGAACTTGGCCAGGATACCTGGATTGCACCCATATACTCTTTACTTTTGTTTGATTGACCACAATTTTGACTTTAATGACCACAGAGAGTCAGGACCTCGGATTAACGTATCATCTAAAAGACGACTCTTACTGACAGTATAGTGTCCCCATCACAATACTGGGGTATTAGGACTGGCCTCACTAACACCACTTCCAACAGCAACCTAGTTTTTCCATGTGGTCTCCCATCCAGATACTATCCAGGCTCAACCAGTGAGTAACTGGTTTTGGGCTGGAGGGTGATATGGCTTTTTAGTTTGCCTAGAAAGAGCTTGATGCACTGGTTCAGTTGTGTCTAATTGTGTCTAATTAAAATTAGCTGGACACTGGCTCTCCAGGACTGAGTTTGAACTCCCCTGGTATAAATCATATCTAAATTAGTGCTTAATGGAAAGGATAACAGTTAAGTCCTCTGTGAGAACTTCTGCTTTTGTAGTTTTATTGACAGCTGCAATCACTTTAGTAGCTGATCCATGGAACAAGTATAACGTATATGTTTGTTGCTGTTTTTTTCCCTCCAACATTTTAAGATTACATGATATACAATTGACTATGCTTTAGTACTAGTTTGTCTGTATTTGTCTGTATTAAACCCACATAAACAGTGAAAGAGCGCAGAAATCAATTAGATTTCATGGCGACTTTAAGAAAAAACCACAACAGAAAAAGAGGCTAAATTCATTGCATCTCATGGCTCTTCTTTTCTTGACTTACCGCCATCCTGCCATTTACATATTTACTCAAGACTTCAGAGGGTTCCCACCCGACCGACCCCCGTCCCTTACCAGGCAAAACCACACTTTTCTTCCGCCCCTCCACAGCCTTGGCGAGCTCAACCTGAGTCCAACACGAGCTCCTACAGAGACGAGACGCATTGTCCTTGGAGGAGACGAGAGCTCGATTTTCTGTTTGCTGCCATTTGTCATCGGCCGCTAAGAGAGATCAACAGTCGTCTGCACACAAATCGATATTCTCTTAACCCAGACCTAATCTACAGAGAGTTTCCTGCAATTTCACCTTTCTCCTCCCCCATCCCAGAACCCCTCACTTAGTTTCCCCCTACTTTCACTCTCCCTCTCCTCTCGTTTTCTGCAATCATTCTTAGCGTCTGTGAGACAGCCATTTTTCAGGGTGAGGTGAGGGTGGGTGACATGGAGGGGAATGATACCGTGTCTGCAGCCATGATGGATCAGAGGGAGCCGTGAGAGCTGCGGTCTTCCTGGGCCCTTGTGGAGAAATAGACTAGCTGCCTAATCATCCACATGACACCTGCAGAATCCCCTGTCTGTTCACACACATTCAAATTCTTTCACACAATCTTCCCTCTCTGTAACCTCTGCCGTCCTGTCCGATCAAACTCATCTTTTCTTAAATGTGAAGATGTTGTTCTCGGACCTTGGTTCATAAAAAAGCAGAGACTCATTTATAAGCAGCATCAACAGGCTTAAAGTGATTTATCAGAGTAGGAGCAAGGGGTCAAGCTTTTGCTGGTCCCATTAGAGCCTGCTGGTCATCATTACATCATTGGGTAGAGCAAAAAGCTTTCTCCAGCAATACACATTTAACAGTATTTGTAAATAACATTTCTTTGACATTTCTTTTACAATTTTGTCCTTATTTTAACCAGAACACATTTTTAGGAAGGCTTTGAAAAGCATGAAAGCCCTCTGTGAAGAGAATGCACAAGAAGGCTTTATAGCCAAAACCAACTTTGTGACCACAAAATGATTTGTAAGGGTGCTTTCACACCTGTACATCGATTTTTTTTTATCCAAAACATAGATTAAAACTGTTACAATGTTGCTCTTTGTTCTTGGTGCAGTTTGCTTTCACACGGCAACGTTTCTAAAAGGGCCAAAGTAGTTAAAACAAGTCACGTGTAAGTAAACTCTCCTCACATTGGTCAGAGTTCCAGGGTTTATTTTTCAGAGTTCCGCTCAGCTGTCATGTGTCCTGATTTTAATTTATGACGATGAGCATTATAAGCGAAAAGCTGCGCCTTAATTTTGAATGGTGACACCTACAGACATTGTCACCAAATATAAATCCGAAGTAAGACTTTCTCATACATAGCTGTTGGCTAGAATTATGCATTATAGGCTTCACATTATAGACAGAAATAACAGATAAACCAAGACTGCAGTTCGGTCAATTTTCTTAACGGATAAACAGCTCTTCATATAGCCATATATATATAAGTCTGTTACATTATTAATTATTACATTATTAATATTATTAATTACCAAAGTAACTATGTATCTCAAAAGAAAGTCTTAATACATATACTCCTGAAGTGTTTTGCTAACAGATCCTTTAGAATGTTTTGTTGTTCTAAACTTTTAAATATATTTGTGAATATATGGTGCACCAAATGCATACTAAGCTGTTCTTTTGTGAACTTTCCACACCCCTAAACATGACATGACAAAAAACGAAACATGATTGGTTTGTTAACTTTTTAGTCATATAGCATAATGGGCAGTCCTTGACTTTTCAAAGAGGCCAAAGTTCACAGACCTTCAGCCATCAGTCTGAGGTCTGGTTATTTAAGACTAGGCTATATTAGATCATAGACATTTTTATGTTTCAAGTGTTTTGTTGTTTACAGTATTGAAATGACCACAAATTGTAGCAGTAGCCAGCATGTGTGATATAATTTTCCCTAAGGCTGTACAGTGATCAGTCATATGATATTCACAGACTAGGTGATTCGCTCAAAGTCACCTGGCTACAAATTCATAAACATGGCAGACTTCTTAAGCATGGCAGATTTCAAATGCTGTTCCTCCAGAATTCCCTGCACCAGCCAAACAACTACCAATTGAGATGAAAGAGAATGCTAACTGATTGCCTTTCATAGGATCAGACAGATCCAATTTTAGGTTTAAGGCCGGCTTACACCGGCTAAATTGTAGCATGTCAGACTGCACGAACATGGCTCCCATGTCACACTGTATGATTTCAGCCGTAATAAAGTAAGACTGAACGACAATGAAGATGCACCAAACAGGGAAGAAAATGCTCCCGGAGTTTGGCGTCATCCACCCGCAACACTTTCACTATCCTGTGTTCCGAAATGATTCCTCACAGCAAATGTAAACGAACTGTAGCAGCAATTTTGCACACAGTGTGTCTCAATAATAAAACCAGGAAGAAAAAAACAGTTTTGACATTTCCCCATGTTCATTTGAATTGACGCATGAATCGTGTCATTTCAGCTCTTATTGGTTCTTGGATTGATCCTCAACGCAACTGTTGTCACACTGCAGGAAAGCGTCTGAAATCTTCTGAAACTTCCAGAACTTCGTTGGAGAGAAAATCTGATCGCAACGAGCACCAAGCGGCTGTCTGTGAACATGTCAAACCAACGATCAAAGATCACCGATTTTAGCCCAGAATTTTAGGAATCTTTTAGGATTTCCCAAATTTGTCTCAGATAACAAATTGCGGCTGAAATCTCACAGTGTGAGCAGGGTTTTAGGGATATTAAGGGATAAAGAGTATGTTGGTCCAGAAACATGTTCATTATTGACATAAAAAGGCAGATTTGACAGAAAATATAAATGTATTTCCAGCTAGATCATAGGTTTGAGACAGGCTTTCTCCCAGCATGCTAATAGACTTTTCCACCAAGTCATTTTAAGTGCTGGTTCAGAGCCAGGTTTCCAATCGGTTCATTGTCTTATGACAACCAAAGAACCAACTCTAAATGAGGAAGTAGCTCATTATTCTGTGGCTTATTATTACACAGGTTATTATTCTGTGTCAGGAGCTGGAGTTGGAGCAACTGTTACTAACACAACCAACAGAAACTTTTGACTGCCATATTTGAAACACAATGCTAAACATGTTATTCGTGCTTGCATTGTACATCTCTACAAATTACAGTGAGCTGCACAGACAATTTGGATTCACCATGTTATTCAGTGTTCTATAGTAGGCTGATGTAGGTTCAATAACAATGAAATGTCTGTCATTGTTATTGAGGTGTGCTAAGAGCTGCTGCTGTGTAGTGCTGTCTTTATGACATCTCGGGGTAACGCATATATATACTGTATAGCATTGTAATAAATATAAGTAACTTAAATTAAACACAGTAGGATTTTCTAAAAAGTAAAGACATATGACATTTTGTTAAGAATTTATGTTGAAGCCAATTTATATTGGCAATTTTAATTGCCAGTTGTTAGAATATGTTATGGATTTAATTTTAACCAATGTTACTTGAAAGAAATCTTACTTACAAAACAACAGTAATAAATAAATTAATAAAATAAAAGCCAATAGATGCATTATATCAGGTGCTTTTATCCAAAGCAACTCACGGGATTTACCTCAGCCGTAATATTGAGGTGGATATTTATTTACTCTCCACCAACAATCCCTTCTGGTGCCGGGTCTCGATCCTGCAACCTTTGGATCCCACTATTACACAAGTATGTGATCTTGTAGATGCCGCTGTGCTTATTCAGACAGTTTGAGATTCACAAAATGAAATGTGCTAGACAAATACAGGAAGTTAGCTGGAAAAGCTACATCATTGTATAAAACATACATGTAGGTCTCAAACTCGATTCCTGGAGGGCCACGGCTGTATACAGTTTTGCTTATTTCACTAATCAAACACAGCTGATCCAACTAATCAAGGTGTTCAAGACTACTAGAGATTATTAAGCAGGTGCGAGTTAAGCCCTGCTTACACTGTGCGATTTCCTCTGTGATTTTGTCATCTGAAACAAATTTGGGAAATCTTAAAAAATTCCTAAAATCCTGGGGTAAAAACTGTGATCTTTGATCGTTGGTTTGACATGTTCACAGACAGCCGCTTGGTGTCCATTGGGATCAGTTTTTTTTTCTCCAATGAAGTTCTGGCAGTGTCTGAAGATTTCAGACGCTTTCCTGCAGTGTGTCAACAGCTGCAATGAGCGTCAATCCAAGATCCAATAGGAACTTCGAATTTGATGACGCTATTTATGGGGGATTATAAAAAATCTCACAGTGTGAGCCGGCCTTAAGAGGTGGTTCGAGCTAAACTTTGCAGAGCTGCAGCCCTCAAGGAACTGAATTTGAGACCATTGGTATAAGTAGCTGAAGTTTTGTCAAGCTACTGAAAATGCAGAGCTAGAGCTACCAGTAGCTAGCTGCTCCCTAAAACTGCTTCTGGAGTTTACATTTAGTAGATGCTTTATTCAATTCAATTCAATTCATCTTTATTTGTATAGCGCTTATACAATGTAGATTGTGTCAAAGCAGCTTCACATTGAAGTTTATAGTGAATTGAAACAGTGTCAGTTCAGTTTTCAGTGTTTAAGTTCAGTTCAGTTTAGCTCAGGTCAGTGTGGTTTAATAATCACTACTGAGAGTCCAAACACTGAAGAGCAATTTCATCGATGCGCAGCTCTACAGATCCCGAACCATGCAAGCCAGTGGCAACAGCGGCGAGGAAAAAACTTCACCAATTGGCGAAAGTGAAGAATTTAATAAACCTCGAGAGAAACTAGGCTCAGATGGGCACGACCATTTCTCCTATGGCCAAACGTCTTGTGCAGAGCTGCAGTCTAGGCGCAGTAGCTGGACCTCCGTGAAGACACGTCTGTCCTTGGAGCATCACAGGAATCAGTCTCATGCTCTCCATCATGACCACCACAGCAGCAGCTCAGGATACGGCCTGGTCCGGAAACCTTGGGATCGTCTCGTCGCTGGTCTTGGATCGCATCAGTGGCACTGCATAGTCTGAGGGTCTCGAGATGAGTACACCCAGGTGGAAATACAGAATAAGGAGAATAATTAGCGTAGCTGCTGTTCATAGTGTATATAAACAAGAAGCAAAATCGTGTGTGGGGCACATCATGCGTCATACCGCTATGTAATGCACTAAGTGTATACTTTGCTAAAAAGATAGGTCTTTAATCTAGTTTTGAAGAGTGAGAGTGTGTCTGAGCTTTGGACATTATCAGGAAGGCTATTCCAGAGTTTAGGGGCCATAAATGAGAAGGCTCGACCTCCTTTACTCGATTTAGCTATTCTAGGTACTACAAGAAGCCCTGAGTTTTGAGATCTTAAAGTGCGGGTTGGATTGTAGCGAGACAAGAGGTTGGTTAGATAAACAGGAGCTAGATTATTTAAGGCTTTATAGGTAAGAAGCAATATTTTAAATTCAATACGAAACTTAACAGGCAGCCAGTGTAAGGAGGATAAAATTGGGGTGATATGATCATATTTTCTAGACCTGGTAAGAACTCTGGCAGCTGCATTTTGTACTAGCTGAAGTTTGTTAATAGAGGATGCTGGGCAACCAGCAAACAGAGCATTACAGTAATCCAGCCTAGAAGTCATGAAAGCATGAACTAGCTTTTCTGCATCTGAGATGGATAGCATATTTCGCAATTTAGCAATATTTCTTAGATGAAAGAAGGCAGTTTTTGTGACATGGGATATATGATTTTTAAAGGTTAAATTGCTGTCTAATATGACACCCAGATCTTTTATAGTAGAGCTAACGCTAACTTTGTATCCCTCTAATTGCAGGTCGAGTTGTGAGAACTGCTGTGTACAGGATTTAGGCCCAATAAGTAATAATTCAGTTTTGTCTGAGTTTAAGAGAAGAAAATTGTTGGTCATCCAGTCTTTAACATCTTTAATACACTCAGTTAGCTTAGACAGTTCAGACATCTCATCAGGTTTAGTTGAAATGTATAATTGAGTATCATCTGCATAGCAGATTTTATAAGATGAAAGTGTGTTTGCTGGAGGATCCTCGAGCCCAGAGCTCCCTCCCATTTAGTCAGGAGAGGGGAGTCTGATCCCAGGTAGGTCTTGAGAAGTCCTCTGAATTACGCTAAGAGGGGAAAGAGTCAGGGTGGATGGGGGATTCTTCAAGACGAAGTTGGCTAAGGTAAGGAAATCCAGCTATTTATGTGCCTTTGGATTCATCTCGAGTAAATGATAATACAAACCGGCTGTGGTCAATCATAAATATGTGATCCTCTCAAAATTAGTTCATAAACAAACTTAACTTAATGGACAAGACACAACAAGCTGATGGTTGGCCGATGGGCTGCATCAGGCAGTCAATGAGCATCTGTCAGGCTAGTTGGGCACACATCAGATAGAGTCACCAAATTTGGCATATAAAATTAGCATTGGCCGATGGTGAAAGAGAGCACTCTGATTGGTTGTTTAGCTGCGAATTAAAGCTCAAGAGCATAAACTGAAGTCTAGAGCTCACTGTAATTTCCAAATGATATGGATTATGAGATTATTAGACATATATCATTAACAAATCCCTTAATGAGGAGCGATAAGTAGGGCCAGACGGAATCTGTGGAAGTTTTTTGCAATTTCTGCTGAGAATTTTGGTAAAAATCTACGGATTTCTGTGGAATTATTTTGGGAGTCCCATAACTAAAACCTTAATATGTGAAATATGTGTAATTTAAAAACTGAATAAATTCAGATTTACACACATTTACTCAAGTAAATAAACATAATTAATGATGGGCTAAAAATCTGCGGAAATCTGCAGAATTCTGCAGAAAATCTGTGGAATTCTGCACGCACAGATTCCGTGTGGGCCTATTAGTACATGATAATGGTACATGCATGCTGCTATGTTTAGGATGTATGTGTGCAGCACTAGTTCCGGTTTTGCTTTGTGGAATCACAATACAGACAGTCAGTTTCAACAGTGTGGAGAGTTTAATTCTGGAGTATGGGACAGTAATTGAGAAGATCTGTTTCGTTCATGTGCTCCTACAGAACTATGTAAATGCATACAGTACACACAAACAATAGCAGCTTTGTCAAATGATGATGCAAGCCAGGCCAGTTCCTGTTGTACTTTAGCCATCAACTCCTGACAAGAGTCCTGTAAGTGATTAAGCGCATTACGTTGGACAAATGGGTAGTTTAGAGCAGTCACTGCGTGTTTGCTTTTCAGTATGACAGCGCAACTAACAGAAACCAGGGCCAGGTTTTCACACACCATTTACAAAGTAAGAGTGATTAAAGCATCAGGCCTAAATTATATTGTTTTAGCTCAGTGTCCTGCGTTTCACTTGATCATTTTGATAGATTTCTTTTCTGTTAAACGCAGAGGTTTTTTTTTCCAGAGAAAGAGTCCTATGAAATATAGATGCAAACCATAATGGAGAAAATGAAAGAGAGAGAGAGTGAGTGAATGAATGAGAGAGAGAAAACATCTGCTTGGCATTTGAATGATGCTCAGGGGCAGGGTAGGTACAGGAGCCTTGGGGTTGATTGGCTGAGAACGCAGAGTCTTACTGAGATACATTTATCCAGACTGCCTGAATGCCTGTTTACACGCAACACAAGCTGCCCAGTCCTGTGTGAATGTGCGCATGTGTGTGTGTGTGTGTGTGTGTGTGTGTGTGTGTGTGTGTGTGTGTGTGTGTGCTTGTTGCTTCTGAAAAACATCCAGTTCTCTCATCTAAAAGACTAGAAGGATTAATACTAGCACACTTAAAAAACATAATATTTTTAGGGACGACGGCTTTAAACTTGTCAAAGTCGCAAAACAGAAGATAGTTCGTCTTTTTGTGACTGCTTCTAAAAAGTGCATCATATATTCATATTACTTATTCTAAATAGAACAGAATTATAGTCATATTTTGAGTACTCTATGAATCAGTAATATGAGTATTTGAAAAGGTGGAATGCACTTTATGACAATCAAATAAATGATAATTTCAAAATACAAAACATACAGATATGACAATACGGGGAAGTTATTACAATTAATTTAACATATCTGTTGATATTGATAACTCTTACAATAAAGGTCAAATTGATGTTTTTGAACATCTGGGAGCCTTTATCCTTAAAATATCAACAGAAAAAAAGTATTAGTTTCTGCATGTTCTAACAGGTGATATCAAATCATAAAGCAGGGTTTTCTTTCCTGACTGCGAGGACAGTATGCAGATGTAAATTAATATTCAGTAAAATAATAACGTCTATAAATTTGTATTTAAAGATTGTGCTTTTATTGTATTAATATGAAACGTTGTTACTGGTACTGCAATAGAGATCCAATGTTGTAGCCTTCTAACTGAATTGTTAAAAGTGAAAACAGCCCTTTTTCATCTGAATTGAAATCATTCAGAAATGTGTGTTCTGTTACATTAAAACATTATCCCAAACACTGTAAAAAGCTCATTCCCAGCCACTTGACTTTTCTGACAAGGGATTCATCGAGTGACAGAATGTTGTGGGACTGCTATACAGGAGTTATTATTAAGGATTATGGTTATATAACTGATTATAGCAGTTTTTATTTTAGTGTTTTTTTTTAAAGCATTACGGTAAAACATGAACGCCCAGTATTCTGGGATATTTTCTTACCCCTTGGTTTTGAGTGTGGTCCTGAAAAATCTCAGTTGGAAGCGGTCTCTAGCTAGCCCTTCCCCATTAGACCTACGCCTTCAAGCTAAAGAGAATTGGGACACCCCTACCCCTTCATGTGAACACACAAAATGAGGGGTAAGGGGAAGGGCTAAGGGGTAGAATTGGGATTGGGCCAAAAGTTACTTGAGGGTGACTTGTAGCATCCAAAAGGACACCATAATCAATCAGAAGAATGGAGCACAAAGAAATAATAATAATAAATCACAAGATATTTGTTTTAAAGACTGTGTGAACCAAATGTCAATGAGACTTTTATTCCAGTATGTTGATATACCTCTAAGTGAAATGGTATATTGAGTAGGGGCAGGGCTTTCTTTTTGTACATCATTCCCTCCAGGGCCGGAGCAAGCCGAACTGCCGCTCTAGGCATTGGACTAGCACGCCGCCCTCAACCCGAAAGTGAAAATGAACCTGACCAGTTCATAAAGTGAGGACGGGGGGTTGATGTTGCGGATGCGTCAGTACATTGGGTTGGGCGGCGGCCGCCTAGGTCGCCTCTAAGGACGCGCCGGCCCTGATTCCCTCATAGCAAACTAAAGGTAAGAGGCCATGCTTAAGAATATTGTAGCTTCCATCACTGATGGAATATACTGATGTCATCAGAGAAGGACCACCACTCCAAATGTAAAAGCAAAGACATTATTAAATAGACATTGATTAAATTAGCAAAACAAACTAACATATTTTTTTCTCCAGGTGAACTTGCAGGGATTAATTGTTCACCTAAAGAATAATAATAATGTGCGCTTGAAATCCTGATTTCACAGGACTTTAATGATTAATCATCACTGTCACATATGAGTGATCTAGTACTAATAATTGCATTATTTATTTTCACTGATCAATAAAGTCTATAAGGGTGCTTTCACATCTGTGGTTTGGCTCATTTGCTCTGGACATTTTTCTGCCGTTTTTGGATTCTTTTCACACCACTCTGATTGCTTTGGTCCGAACCAGTTGAAAGGAACCAAAATGAAGTCATGTGACAAAATCTACATTACTCATTAGCCAGGTGTCATTGAACATATTTCCTAAACTGCTTTTCGATTGGTCAGAATTAACGTGCAGGAAAATGCCAATGGAACTCCTTCAAATAACCGGCAAACACAAAATGTCACTTTTTACTATGGAGGGATGACTGCGCTGGCTGATTGTATCCCTGCTCATAGTATACTATATAGTTTGTATACATCACTTTAAACAAACTATACATTTTGAGAATGAAGCGCAGCTGCAGCTGGATGTTTTCATGCATTGCAAACGGCAAAGCTGCATCGCACATCACTCCAGGAGGAGGCGTGAATTAATTTAGCTAAATTGCGACATGGTCATCTTCCAGAAATATTACCAACAATCCATCAGGTAATTTTTTCTTCTCTCTCTCTCTGTGCTGTCAACAAATATTTTTCCTCCACATCCCATAATTCACAGTGCATCAGACTACGGCAGCTGGATTAGTCCAAAAAGGCGCAGTACTTTTTGCGGTTGGGTCTGTTCTAGTTCGGATCATGTTCTCACCACAAACAAACCGCTCCAGGGTTCAATTAAAAGCACACTGAGATCACCTTTTCTATGAGGTCTCGTTAAACATTTTGGTTCGCTTTTGGTGTGCACTCGAGTGGGATTGATTCAAACCTTCCCAAATTATACGCACCAAGAGGGAAAACGATCTCTAGTACAATTTAACTGAGCTAAATAAGGCAGGTGTAAAAACACCCTAATATTTAGTTTATTTCATCTTATTATTCTCAATTTTAGAGGACAAGAGGACATTAAACAACCTGTCCAAGTTGACATCTTAAACATAAGTCTAAATTGGCTTGTATCAAAACTTCAGTGTCAGAAAAAACAATCTGCTAAACAAATAGTAGAGGATTAATGCTTGGACAGTTTTGGGGAGTACATTTTTTCTCTGCTTGTAAAATATTTTTTATTTATTTTTTTGTCAAAGATCTTTGCAATTAATTTTTTTTGTCAAAAAATTGCACTGACATTTATAAGATGTTTTGTATTTTATCATTCGCATTCAGCATTTTCCCTCCTCAATCCACGCTCCTATCAGAACAAACTTGGAGTCTATATTTGGTTTATGACCCACCAATTTAGAACCACTGTATCATACAACAGCACCGCTGGAATCTTACTTCATGTCTTTAATTTTCTCATTCACTCCTCTTCTTTGCTGTCTCTACCTCTCATCCAACTCTATCGGCACTCATCTCTGTGGATTTCTTATCAGCTCTGTCTCTCTCTTTCCCTCCTGCTCTCTCTCTCTCTATCTCCAGTGGTGTTTGGGTCTTTGGTTCGCATGTGGTAATGAAGGGATGGTATGCAGGGCCATAAACTGAGAGGCATGTTGTCAGTATGCATAAAGGATGAGACTGGAGGATGGTGGAGAGGTCAGGAGAGAAGGGAGAGAGAGAAAGGCAGAGTGAGAACGAGAGAAAAGCTCACAGCCGTGGATGTTTGAGAGCATATCTTAGCTGACTTGTCCCTTTTTCCTGTTGCGTAGGAAATGGAAATGCGTGCACAGCGCCCCCTATGGAATCAGCAAAGCCACAACCACGGTGCCTTTTGAGACAGCACATTAGTGAGATCATTAATTACAGTCATGGGGGAACCAACCAGACACACACAAACAGACAATTGCAAACAAGTCTCCGTTGGAATGGCAGAATAGTAAACCCACAAACACCGATGCTTTCTCCGTTTGTCTGCAATCTGAAATTTTTGCAGCACCAACAGATTGTTTGCAATAGTAGCCATTGTAGCAAAGAAGTTCTCCCCTCCCCCCACCAGCGCCTCCTTAAACTGTGAAGCATGCTTGATGTGATTAGCTGTCATGTTACACGGCTGCTAAAGCGGTAGTGGGGAGCGATACCCTTTTCGCTGCCTGGGCATCCCAGTCTGGAGGCAGATTTGTGTTCGTGAGTGTGTGCGCGTTTGAGCGCAAGTGTGTGTTGGGGTGTTGAGATGCACAGTGAGAGTGTGAGTGGATTACACACGGTTCAGAGTGTGTATGGGGAAGCGTGGCGCTAACACGGCTTTCTAATGGGATTTCGCAATCCTTTTCCCTGCTCTCTTTTTTTGCTCTCAATTTTCCTCCCTCTTCCACATGATGGCCAGCATGCACACTTGCACACAAACATAAGCATAGGTAAACGGCCCAAAATAACCCTCAATAGTGATGTTCTTCGTCTGCGGTGAACGCATTCTTTCTCTCAAACACAGGCCTAAGCCTCTATCTTGTCAAGTCTGCATAATGTAAGCCGGGAAAGCTGAAAACACAAAAAGAAAAATGAGCAAACTTGATTCGGTTCTCAGAGATGCTCAGCTCCACTGAAAGCAGCACCGTTCTGAGTATACTCTTGTGTTTTCCCGTTTGGACAGAGAACAGCAGAGATGTCATTTACCCCCTTGACTTACATGACAGACTATGACAAGGAATGGATCTTCTTCCCCAGAGCCACAGTGGCAGTGTGTGCTGAAGTCTAGTTTGACAGTAAGATTAAATGTGTTTGTGTGGGGAGTTGAGCTCTGACATCTTGCTGGGAATCCTGTCTACAGTTTGGGAACATTCTGGGCCATTCCTTGAGGATTTAACATGCTTTATAGGCAGGGAATCTGTTGTGAGTAATGGAACTTGTTGTTATGTAAAAGCCCTTGAAGCAAATAGATCACAAATGACCACATAAAATTTTGGGTTTGAATGCAGATGCAGTGTAATCAAATTACTGTAAATGGATCGGTAAATAGGTTTACATTAATCATTATATATTAAACATTGTATTTATTTTTTAAATTAGGAGTCAGTAAATTTCAAGACTTAAAAAATATGATACACTTTCGTGGATGATAATATAACAGTTATTCATAATAGACTGATTTCACGCGGCCGCCATTTTAAAAGCTGCGGTGGGAAGAAACCCGGAAGTATTGCCTGAGTCACACAGGAACATTATTTACCTTGCTGTATATCTTAGCGAAGAGAAAGTGACAATCACAAACTCATTATTTCACCACCTTCCGAGTGACCCGAAGGTCTGTTCTGAATGGAAAGTGAAAATAAAATAGGGATATTGGACCTCATTTTCTACTAAGTTAAGGGAAATGACACTAGTTAGCTAACATTTTTTCCCAAACACACGTTTTAGGTGCCATTTATCAAACTTAAGTTAATGAACAAACTCTTTCACTACATTAGACTTGTCACGATATTAAATATTGGTACTGAAGTGTAAAATAAAACCCCATTAATTTCTCACTAACATTTAAGTGGCGCTGAGCGCTTTTTTAAACGGGGCTGATTTGCCATAGTATTCACCAGTGCTCAACAGAAATGACTGTGATTGGCCGTGTAGGTCATCAGTTCACTGCACTTCAGCAATGTTTACCGAGCGCAAACACAGACAAGCAATTGACTGATTTTTGCAGTTTTAAAACGCTTCAGTGTCCCTGTATTTATGTTTGCACTCTGTGAAGAGAGGTGAGCTCTTTCTGTTGAGCACTGGTGAATACTATGGCAAATCAGCTGTGTTTAAGAATGCGCTCAGCTGCACTTAAATGTTAGCGGAAAATGGATGTTTTTAAAATTTCAGTTCCGGGACAACACTACTGTATTACAGACAACGCAAGGGTGTGCTACAGAGGACTACATAGTTTTATTGCTCACCGGGTTACATAGGCTGATGCAGGGAAGGTCCCTGTAGGTCCCTACAGTGTTTACCTGGTGCAATGAACTAAAGCCTAGAAGGACACAACGTTAAGCGTATTACTTTTATGCGGCGTTCACACCAGACGCGGAAGAAGCATCAATCGCGAGTGACTTACATGTTAAGTCAATGCAAACAGACATCCTGCGGCACAATACTTGTGAATGGTGCGGCGCGAATTAAGTTTTTTGCGCATTTGACGGGCAAATATCTTAACTTCAGCGGACATTCGCCAATCAGGAGCTTGCTCTTGTGGGAACATTATTATTACCTAGTGCCTGTTGTTGGTGTCCCAGTTTATCAAACTGCTTGGCTCAGTCAGAAGCACCGCTGTAAGCTTTCATCATCCAGGTTAAGTTTCTGGAGGAGTTTATGAGCTCACAGAGCTGGGTGCACCTCTGAAAGGATCTAATGGTCTCAGACACTGCTCCAAAAGAATCATTGCTGTTTTCAGTCTTTATGAAGCATATAAACACAGTTATTTTCTCAATAAAATTCATGTTAGCCATTTAGCCACAAAGTTAGAGTCACAGAGCAGACAGAAGCAAATCCACGTCTGTTCTGAGGTGAATTTGACGTGCGAATGAAGCGGATTTGGCGCACGAATTAAGTGGATTAACTCAAAATATTCACGCGTCTGTTTACAAGCGAATAGCGCGATTTATCTGCACATTCCGCATCTGGTGTGAACACAGCATGAAAGAGATTTTGATTGATATGCCTAATATGCTTTTAATTGTTTCAATTAAACTTAAAGGTGCAGTAGGTGATCTGCCAGAATGCTAGCATTAACATAATAGCTTAGAAATTTTACGACCCTCCTCTGCCGTCCAAAGCCATGCCTCCTTAAGTCATGAACATGCGAACGCGCACTGATTAGATATAACACTAGATCATGTCATTCACCAGTTAAAAAACTCTATGGAGACACGCACTTTATCAAGCGCAGTTGTTGACAGGCCAGTGGGGGCAGGAGTTATATTTTTTCCAAAACTGTGTCACAGGCTGTCACTGTTAAAAAATTAACAAATGTGTGAATAAAAATCAAACCTCACCTCAGTAAAGCTGGGTAGGTGGAAGAGCACGTTTACTTATGTTTTGTTATTAGACCAAATAAATATTAGATCAGAAAAAAGGAGTGCTAAAAACAGAAATGTCCTGTAATCTTTTTACATTACACTTATGTTTACGTTACCAAGATAACAAGTGACTTTTTATTTTCAGTTGTGCTCGCTGATCCTCGTACATCGCTTGTTTTCAGCTCCTTTTACACTTTAACAACTAAACAAATGCTCAGGTCTATTTAACTGACTATATTATCGATGCTGTAAAAGGTACTCCATGAACTTGAAAATAGCCAATCTTTTGCTGGACATTTTTAGTGACTGAACAACACTTCCGTGCATATAAACCCATTCATAAACAAGACCACAATCTACATCAGCTTTGCGTGGCTAAAATTGTTTTAAAACATACCTGTCTAAAAGAAATACTTCAGCCGTGGTGTCACTCTTCAGATCGTTGTTTTGAACTGTATAACGTCATATTGTCCTCCAGCGTACAAAAGTAAATCCGATATTGATTGAGGGTTTAGAAAAGTTTTGATTGTGCATTTTGGGCAGAAGCCCTTTCAGAAACAATTCTTCTTTTATGGATACAATGCCACGCTGGTCTTTCAGAAAGAAGTTCAGGTTGATGCAGAGTTTGCCTGATGTCTCTCTGTCAGCGGTATATTTAGGCTCCGTGTGTGTGAGTGATGTATCTCTCTGCTTAAATAGGCTGCGCAGAAATTAAAATTAAAATTTGTTGACAGACAGTTTGAGATACCTGTCGTAATTGAGTTATTTGTTGGTCCAAAAATATTTAATTGGATGAACATTTTTTTGTTTTATGCCTTATCCAGAATATAAAACACATATAAATAGATTTAGATCATTTACTTTAATAATTACAATTGTAACACAAAAAAAAAAAAAAAAACTTTTCTGAAGACAATCACCTACTGCACCTTTAACTAAATAATATTAAAGAGATGTTTATGCCCCATCTGCATTTTAAAATCGCAGCAACAGCATGTTGTTGCAATGTTTACAGTGCTGATCCTATACTTCCGGGTTTCTACTCACCGCAGCCTTGCTTTTGTTTTTTTAAAATGGGGTCTGCGTGAAATAAGCGTATTCACATACTTAACAGTAATTCATAATACATCAAAATCATGTTTTAATATCATATCACTTTTAACACATATAGGTTTTTTTTGGTAATTCATCAAGAATAAATTACATTATAAGGGTTTATTGTGTTTTACAGTGAACAAAACCGTTGTGACTCTGGTCAACAAAGATTTATCACCTATATCTCTAAACAATTTTGTGGCCAACACAGATGAATTTGTGTGATCTAATTGTAGAATTTACTACAATTTTCTCATCCTCCAATGATGGTTTGGTTTAAGATGGAGTTTGGTGTCAGGCCTCCTTTTAAAAAGTCGTAGATTTTCAAAACACAGAACTTGTGCGAATTAGCCACTAAAGTGAAAAACAAATAGAAAAAAATAAGTTTCCTTGTGAGATCAGATTTATACATCATAAGTGAGTTGAATAAATAAGCTTTACATTGATGTTTGGAAGCTAGCTCTCTGCAACTCTCACATGGTCACCCACTGAATCTAAGCAGAGCTGTGCCCGGTCAGTACTTGGATGGAAGACCACATGGGAAAGCTTGTTTGCTTCTTGAATTGGTGTTAGTGAGGCCAGCAGGGGATGCTCAACATGTGGTCTGTGTGGGTCCTAATGCCCCTGTATATTGATGTGGACTCTATACTGCTCAGTGAACACCGTCTTTTGGATGAGACGTTAAGCTGAGGTCCCGACTCTCTGTGGTTGTAAAAAATCCCAGGATATCCTTCGAAAAAGAATAGGGTTTAACCCCGGAATCCTGGGCAAATTTGCCAACTGACTTCTCTCCATCATTGCCTCCTAACCATCCACATATCATAATTGGCTTAATCACTTTGCCTCCTTTCCACCAATCAGCTGGTGTGTGGGGTGTGGTCTGGCTGCCGTTGCGTCATCCAGGTGGATGCTGATGGATGAGGAGATTCCCTCAAAAAATATGTAAAGCGCTTTGAGTGTCCAGAAAGGTATTATTAGAATTAATAAGGAAGGAATTATTTAGTTTGCGACCACACACATGATTGGTTCTAACCAAGTCTTTCTCATGAATTAATAATGAAAACTCAAATACATCACTTTGTACCTGCCGATACAGACAGCCAGTCTACACGCTGGATTTTACTCAAGGTTCTTATCGCTGTGACGTAGCTTCAAATTTTCTTTTCAAACAGGGAGAGCGAATTTGCTCTAAATGCAAAAACAACCAATTTTCACTTTTTAGTGAAATATATGTGTCCTAATAGTGTTTTTTTAAGCAATGTGGGGCATATATATGACTGTCAATATCTTATCTCAAAAAATGTGTTTTGGTGTTTTGTGACCCTTTAAGGTCAGGTTTATCAAGCCACTTGTGAACTGCAAGAAAAAAGTCTCTTTGTAAGGTGAGTCAATAAGATGCATAAGTTTCTGTTATTTTGGCCGTGTCAGAGTGAGAGGTGAGAATTTAGTGTGCTGTGGAAACTGAAAAAAAAACAAACACTGAGCTTTTCCTACTTTCTCTTTCTCTGCTCCTCTCCTTGTAGGTCTATAACTCCCCCCCCCCCCCCCTCTCTCTCTCTAGCTCTCTCTCTCTCTCTCTAAAACTGTTTGTGTTTGGTTTTAAATATGGAAAGAAAGAAAAAGGAAAAGGCTGTCTGTTAAATTTTATTTTAGGACAAGCAAAAATGGCGATATACATGAGTAGGAGGCACAAAATTTTGTATTAAACCAATTATAAAGTCGAACTGATTTTTAAAGGGCTTAAAAGAGCAAGAATAAGGCATGATTTTATTTTTTATTTGTCAATGAAAGAGTTGGACAAGTTTAAAGGAATGTGGACTGTAAAAAATATGTTGTGTTGGGTTGAAAATATTGTATTGTTTTTTTGATGAAAATATTGTGTGATTTGGAAATATGTTTTTGTTTAAATCAATGAAACATGTTGTAGTTTAAAATTGTGTATTAATAATAAAAAAATAATTCTCTCTCTCTCTCTCTCTCTCTCTCTCTCTCTCTCCTTTTATTTTCCTCTTTCTTTCTCTCCTTGTAATAAGCAATAAGGGCCTTGGAGCAGCTGAGAGGACAACTGTCCTCCTGTCCTGAGTTCCAGCAGCAGCCAAGTAAAACAGTGGCGTTCCACTAGGAAATGGCAAGCCAAACAGAGACAGCCATGAATCTGAACTGCATGAATGTGAGGGTTTCTCCTTGCATTCCCCAAAGGCACAGCTGATTATAGAAGACTTCTGTAGTTAAGGACATATCCCAAATGGTTTAAGCAGAGCCTGGAATTAAATATTTAGTTAAAGGCAGAAGGGTTCAAAACACCAATCAGTACAGTGTGTGTAGCGTGTTATTAATACATGATTGCTGATCTATCGCATGCTTCATTAGAACGCCACTGTATTCTGCAATCTGTTGTGAAAGCAAAGGCGTGCTTCAGACTTTTAAATAAAACTATTCATTTTTCAGTGTTCGCTAAGAAGCGAAAGATTATCCAATTGATAAATATGTAATTTAGACGAATCCTCATCCAGATTCATTAGATTGGAGGTTGTGTAAAAAAACTAACAGGAGCGCTAGCATGTTAGCCGCACATCTGTTTGTGCGTGTGTGCGTGAGCGTGTGTGTGTTGGCAGTGAGATAAAAGGCCGTGACCAGAGCAGAGTTAGTTTAGCGGGGGCGAGCAGGGAGAAGCTTGTGCATTAGTTAGTGGAATTATCTGGATAACTCCTCCGCCAGTGAAAGGTACAAACTCGCAGTGGCAGGATTGGATAATGCTATTATCAGCATGATTGTAGCATTAGAGAGAGGCATTAATGTGGATCATTCAGACCATTCAGCACTAAGAATTGCCATAAAATTGCAGCATTATCTGCAGAGATGGGTGCTGGATATCAGCAAGGGGGAAAAGCCCAGGAAAGCAAAGCAAAGCAAAGCTTTGAACTAGCAGTTGTTTCATCTGTCAATTTGTAAACATGACCGTTATATGGCTAATTCCGCATCTACCACAACCTTTTAACCATTGTCACAAATTGCCCAATTTAATTGTGCACACACAGTGAGTAGAGTTACTGTAATACCTTTTATTTACACTCACTCAAATGAAAGTCTAGTTGCTGACAAAGCTAATGTGATTTCTAAGCTAACACATTTCCAGTTACTGTTCTCTTAAAATACAACCCATAGGAGTTTTAGTAAGACATCATGCATTGCACCATTTCATCTAAGAGTCATGTGGTTTGGTGGGTAGAGGAATATGTTCACGTAGTGAAACTATCATGAGTTCTGTTCAGTTGAAACATACAATGGTATAGTTTGTGTAATACACATGCATGCTACAGTGACTCAAATTCATATATTTAATTCAATTACGTCTTAATTATTATTCAAATTTATAAAAGTGTTTTGAGGGATAATTAGTATATTCTGACCTACAGTAGCCCCTGATTGGCTTGTTCAGCAGATGTGTGATTCTTAAAGACAACCCATTTTGATACAGTATAAAACAACATGACAAGTTTGCATTCCTCTACCAATAAATGGCCATGAATGATTGTGCTTATTATTTTATTATTTAACTTACATGTGCGAGCATATGTGTTGATTAAAATACAAACTGTGTGTAATCTGACATTACCTAGGCTATATGTATTAAAAAAAAAAAAAAAAAAAAACTTTTACAAGAAAAATGTGTTGTGAACAACCCAGGTTTTTTATTGATACATACCCCTATATACCTTTCTGGAGATCGCAAAATACGTCCCAGGAGGTACATTTTTTGCAGTTTTTGTTTGTACTAATATATAGGCCACTGTGTATGCTTTGTAAGATCTTAAATTTTACTTGCGAGTGCCATTCGTGCCTGCTATTCTGACGTAAATCCACCAGAGGCCGCTGTCGACTGACTGACCAATAACCCCTCCCACCCCCTTCCCTAAACCCAACCGATAGCGTTTTCAAAAGCACATATTGACCCGATCAGCCCGTTCCCTAAACCCAACCAACAGTGTTTTTAAAAGCAATCCAAAAAAAAACCCTTACCTGATTTTTACCACATTTTCAGAATTTACCACATTATCGCTCTGTTATTTACTTGTTACTTGTTCGACGTACATGGTGAGCTACTGGGCAAACTGGTCACAGCCGAAAAGTCATCCACATGGAGTTAAGCAGTTAGCTGGGACCACAAAAAGAAACAGAGGCTGTCGGCAGCATCATACCATCCCATAGCATTTGTTTTACAGATGAAATGCCATACGTAGCTCTGGCTACATAATTGCGTGCTCTCCAGAAATGCATACGGGGTACATTTTCACATTGAGCCTGGGTTGGTTGTGAACAATTACATTGTCTATTGGTGGTCTAGATCTGCAAGTATGGTTAAGGGGCAGTTTAAAAAGACCACACATTGCATTTAAACAAACTTGCATTTTGATTGGTAATGGTGGTCAAAATTTTGTTTCATGACACATGACACTTTAATTTATATACTTAAAGTCAGCATGAAACAGGTTAAGATTTCTATATTTTTCCCCCTTATTATGACATTAATGAAATTCTGCTGAAGTGAGAAAACAAAAATTTAGGGCTGTGCTTCATTTCATCTTTTGGGAACGGATTGGATCTTTAGAAGATGGGAGTTGGTAACAAAATGGTGGATGATTTGAATGCCAGGTTATGCTAAGTTGTGAAGGATTACTGTCCACCAGAATCACAGTCTTTGATGCAGAATGTTTTGAGATGCCTGACAACTTTACAGTAGGAATCATAGGTGTGATCTTGTGACAGATTTCAGTAGAGGCAGGGCAGAAATAAGACACGCACTGATAGCCCTGCCCTAAAGGCATTCCATGTGACCAGAAGTGAAGAAAAGTCATTTCAGAGGTAAGGTTATGGTTTTGGATTAACAATTTTTAAAATTTTAATGTGCATAGCTAGATTGTTTATATCTAACACTACACATATACGGATACAAAGAGTACATTTTGATTATGTGCTGACTTTAAATAAAGGTTGCAAAAAGCTACTGGCACAAACCAATTTGGACTTTTTTTCGAGAAGGAAACTCTCTTAGTTATATAAGTCGAAGCCCCTCGAGGGCAGAAATCCTGTCCATTGCAGATGTTCAGAAGAGTCTGGGCCTTGTCTGTTCGCGGGCTCCAGCTATAATTTCTACCACATTTCTCGATTTGCTGCTCGCTCACTGTTTGGTTTTTCCCAAACCCAATGTTTTCCATCCTAGCCTGCTTACATCTATATTTTGCTCCGCTATCTCTTTCACTTTCCCTTGTCTTTGAATGAGATAAATATACATTGTGCCATTGAAGCCCTAGTGTGGGAGGTCTGGAGCTCTGCGGCGCGGGGAGGCACAGACATCCGAGACACGCTCACACCGCATCCCAGGAACTCCGCAGTGCAAAAATAGCTCAGAGATTTCCACATTTTATATTTGTCTGAGGGGATATTTGAATGCAAATGAATACGGAGGAATGGCAGAGGGTGTTTTTGTTGTGCAGAATTAGTGTTGTGAGGGCGCTTTCTTCCCCATTCTTCTCCGTCTTTCTCTTCGCCGTCCAAATGACTGCCATTAAGGCAGGACAGACTCGAGCCAAACACAGGGCTCCACTTAATGTGATTTCCTCCAGAAGGGAGAGAAACAAAGGAAGGAGTGATTCATCAGGGAGAGAGAGAGAGAGGGAGAGAAACCACTCATTCCGAAGCTGTCCACCTCCAAACGATGTTCAGCGCAAACACTGTGCATGTTCAAGGGAGTGTTTATTTGCGCAAACACAGGGAGGATGAACATCAAAGAGCTCCGGCGGTACGAAACATTGAAAAACAAAGATTCATTCTCCATTAGAACAGGATTATAGCGCATAAGAACATTGTGTCGAACTCAAACAAACCCACTGTTATAATCCATATGAAACAAGGCATATCGCATCTATGAAATCACAAGCGCCGCGCTAATACAAAAGAACCCTAGTGATCTGACGAGCGAATAGGAGACAGGAACTGGTTTCTCTGGCAGAGATGTCTGCAATGCCAGCTTTCAGCAGCCATATCGACAGAATTAAGTTTGACAGACTTGTTGAGTGGCGGTGATTGGCCCCGCTCCAGGGACACGCTAGAGCAAAAGACTGTGTATAACACCAAAGGCAGGAGAGCAGAAGGGGAGGATGCTGTGGCTGCACAGATTGGCCTCCCCAACAGCAGCAGTGAGAACATGAGATAAGACGGCGAGCGCAAGGAAGGAGAGGGAAGAAATGGCCAAAACAGAGGTGTGAGGCCAGGCTGCCATCTGAGGAGGTGATGAAAACGAGGGTTGAGGGTGTTACTGTTAGCATGTGCATCACACGCACATACATACACACGCACATGCTCACACAGAAAGTCTGTATTTATATATATATATAAGCAACATGTGCAGAAAAGCAGCAGCAGTAACATTTATAGTGCTTTGGCTTCCAGGCTTACACCAGCACCTCCTTTTTTCATGGTTTGACTCGATAAGAAAGACAATCTTAGCTGATGGATGAAGCACTAATTTAATATTGGTAAGATGTGTATAATTTTTTTATTTTTATGTGCGTAGAACATACCGACAATTGAGTAGGATAACGTTTTTATCTGATATGTAGAAATGACAACTCAGAACTCAGGCTCATTCTGAAAACATAGCTCTATTTACATTTCTAGAGAGCATCAAATACGTCCCAGGAGGCTTGTTTTTTTATTTTTGTGTTTTTTGTTTTCGAGAATCCACTAGAGGGTGCTGTGTACGCTTTTTTAGAAATCAAATTTCTCTCACGAGTGCCATTCGTACCTGTTGTTCTTGTGTAAATCCACCAAAGGCTGCTGTCGACTGACTGACTGACCAGCCGACTGATGCCCCCATCCTTCTCCTACCCTAAACCCAACCAATAGTGTTTTAAAAAAGTACTAATTGACCAGCGCCCACCCACTTTCCTAAACCCAGTGTTTTGAAAAGCAACTCAAAAAAAGAAAAGCCCCAATTTTTACCACGTTTTGAGATTTTACCACATTCTCACCCTGTTATTTACTTGTTTATTTTATTTTTTGGCTTTTGTTTTTTGTCTTACCTGCTTTCTGGAACCTGTCTTCGTTGAACTCTAACCCCTTCATCGCGGTCAACTCCTTTCTGCAACTTAAGTCCGCTGACGTACATCGTGAGCCACTGGACAAACTGGTAACAGTGAGAAAGTCATCCACACAGAAGTAAGTGGTCAGCTGGCAAGCGTGGAAAGGAACGGTGTCATACCACTCATAGGGTTCATTTTTTAAAGATAAATACGCCCATAAGTATCTCTGGCTAGATAATTTGCAGAATCTCCAGAAATGTATATAGCCCCTCAACTAAATGGTTGATTGTGTTTTCACTGTTTTAAATAATGATTGTTCTAAATAATGGCTTACACACACAGCATTGATGGTTTACAAAAAAAAAATAAATAAAAAATAAAACAAATGTCCTGTTGCACTACTACACGAGATTTTGGTTTTATTAAAAAAAAAAAAAGAAAAATCTTAAATGAGAATTTGAAATAATTTATGGCATACAAAAGGTGATTTAGTTGATTTTTTTTTACAATAAACTGGTCTTACACTTCATATTTTCATATTTTTCATAGTATACATATTAAGTCCGATACTTTTTCCATAAACCAACAAATTAACCATTTAATAGAAGTTGATATTTTAAAAAATTATGGAATGTGTTAGAAAAAAAATGCACTAAGTGTGTTAACTAGCAACATTAGGAGTTACGAAATGCAATCCAAACATTTTTTTTTCTTGGTGGGGTAGTTAAAGGGTTAAGGCTACATTTTCAGAATGAGGCTATGTTGAGAAATGTGCATGATCAATGATGAAAACACATTTACCCAATTAATTCCAGCATGCACATCATAAAAGTCATGTGATTTTGCTTCAACAGATCATATGATAACAGGGGTGCGATGGGACAACATTAATGGACAAAACAAGACTGAAATACTGTTTTGGTCATTCTAAAATCCCTTAGCCAAAGAGGGATTCAATATTTTTATCTCCCAGAACTTGAGTGGCTTTTCTCCCAAAGAACTTCTCTACTATAGTAAATACCATTTTTATTTTTTATATCTGGGGCCAGTTTATTAGGAAATAATAAACTAAATTGGCTGTAGTGTATCAACAGATGTTTCACTGTACTGGTTTGCAGCTGGAAGGGCATCCGCTGTGTAAAACATATGCTAGATGGTGGTTCATTCCGCTGTGGCGAACCTTGATATATAAAGGGACTAAGATATAGGGAAATGAATGAATGAATGATATCAATGACTACGATTTTCCAACATTTTTCAGAAAATCTCCTTGGAAATATCTAAGGGTGAGAAAAGTACAATTTAAATATTTTTGTGTGTGTGTGTGAACTATATGTCTTTTAAATAGCTGTCAACTGAGTTTCTATATGTTTTTTTTTTGAAGGCCAATGCTGCTATCTTGGAAAGCAGAGTGGTTCCAGTTTTGTGCGTTAATTTAATTCACATCTTTAAATGGAAACATGTATTTAGTTAAAATTATCAATCTACGTCTCCAAACAACCTTCTAGCCCCTCAACAGATTTGACCTATCAAAAAGTGTCAAAAAGCCCTAACACTGTTTGAGTCCACTAGAAGCAAATGCACTTTGCAACACATCTACTTTCAGCACT
This sequence comes from Danio tinwini, assembly GCA_903798205.1. Lineage (NCBI taxonomy): Eukaryota > Metazoa > Chordata > Actinopteri > Cypriniformes > Danionidae > Danio > Danio tinwini. The sequence continues at coordinate 2,066,993 of CAIGQZ010000461.1, forward strand.
CCGAAGGTTAGTTGTAATAAGCAGTGATGAAGCAGGGGAGCTTGGTGTCTTTTCTCCTGTGTCAGCTCTATGTGCCGCTGGGGCTGAGGGCGCTCCTCTCTCATAGATCAGTGTTTAATGTAGCCAGCGGCTGCCTGGGATGGCCGGAGACGAATGACGGCGTTCATGGCCAAATCCCAGAGCTCAGCGCGGCCGCAGTCACCTGAACGCGCTGTTTGGGTACTTAGCGCACACAGGCCAGAGGTTTCTCAGAGTCCACGGCTCTAGCCCCACAGCCTGCCACTCTAATGATTCCCCAGACTCCAACTGCTGACCCCTCCAGCCCCGGCCATTCATTAGAGCTGTGAGAGAAGCAGAGAGAGACACAAAATGAGTGAGTGTGACAGAGAAAGAATGGAGCAGCTAACGGCAGTCGCATGTACACTCTTCGTCCTCTTTGCTATCAGTGTGAGGATGCTCGCCCCCTGGGGCTGCCCACGGAGCTTGTGAACTTCACACACACTCCATTATCTGAACGATGTGTGTGTGTGTCCCTGAGCATCCTGCAGGACGCTGGGACCATTTATACACACACACACACACACACACACACACACACACACACACACACACACACACACACACACACACACACACACACACACACACACACACACCTGCTGGTCGGCAGCAAAAACCGGAGACATTTCTTTATCTCTCTGGTGCATCACACGCAGAGGGAGCCATATTAGCAGAGGGTAAGTGCAACCTGAATAAATACACACTGTAAAAATATACCACTAAATGTGTGGCAGCTGTGGTTTACAGCAATTTAGTTATATATTAAAATTTGCATTTGTAATTTTTACAGTTAATTACCATATTTCAATAATTGATGCAATGATAGTATACAAACCTATTAAAGGGGTAGTTCATCCAATTTAAATTCTGTGATTAATTACTTACCCTCATGTCATTCCAATCCTCTGAGAATTCCGTTCATCTTTGAAACACAAGTTAAAATATTTTAGATGAAATCAGAGAGCTCTCTCGTCTTTCATATACAAAACAGTCCAATGACATTCAAAGTCAGAAGAGGAACCAAAACATTGTCAAAACATTCCATGCAATGTCAGTGGTTTAACTGTAACCATATGAAGCTCCAAGAACACTTTTATGCATCAAACTTTTTTTTTATTTCTTCTCTTCCTCATCAGGTCATCAGGGTACGCTTATGGGCAATCAGCAGTGCAACTCAGGCCAGTAGGGGGCAGTCTGTGTAAGTCCTAATGCCCCAGTAAAGTCAAGGGGACACTATACTGTAAATGAGTGCCATCTTTCATATGAGATGTTAATCTGAGGTCCTGACTCCCTGTGGTCTTTAAAAAATCCCATGGCACTTCTTGTTAAGAGTAGGGGTGTAACTCTGGTGTCTTGGCCAAATTCCATTCATGACTTCCTAATCATCCCCATCCACCGAATTTGCTCTATCACTGTCTCTCCACTCCACCAATAGCTAGTGTGTGGTATGTGCACTGGTGCTATTTAAATTACATTACATAATAGTTATTATTTATTTATTTATTTATTTATCAGTTTCTGTAAGAAGTTATGCATCCCTATCAGGACTTGCTCATCATTTAACAATGATAAACCATGGTTCACACCAAAACACACCAAAGGAGAGCTTCGTCAGGCCAAAGAGGATGCCTACATGAGTGGGGACAAGATCTTGTACCATCAGGCCAGTAACACACTGACAAAGGAGGTTGGTGTGGCTAAGAAGAGCTATGCCAAAAAGCTGGAAAACCAGTTTTCTGCCAACGACCCTGCATCAGTGTGGAAAGGCCTGAAGGACATCACTAACTACAATACATCATCCCCCAGCATTGACAGCATTAAACATCTTGCAAACAAGCTGAATATGTTTTACTGTAGATTTGACACCTCTGACCAGACACCCTACAACCACTATGACCCCCCCCCCCCCTCCTCCCCCCATGCACTTCAGATTAGTGAGGATAATGTGCGTCAGATCTTCAGGAAACAGAAGAGAAGGAAAGCACCAGGCCCAGACAGTGTTTCACCAGCCTGTCTGAGAACCTGTGCTGACCAGCTGGCTCCCATTTTCTCACAGATCTTCAACAGATCCCGGGAACAGCGCAAAGTTCCATCCTGCTTTAAATGCTTCACCATCATCCCAATCCAAAAGAAGCCAAAGATCACAGGACTCAATGACTACAGACCTGTTGCCTTAACATCTGTGGCCATAAAGTCATTCAAAAGATTGGTGCTAACATATCTGGAGGACATCACTGGACCTTTGCTGGACCCCCTGCAGTTTGCATATAGAGCAAACCGGTCCGTGGATGGTGCAGTCAACATGGCACTGCATTTTACCCTACAACACTCTGGACAAACCAGGGAACTATGCAAGGATTCTGTTCATGGACTTCAGTTCTGCCTTCAACACCATCATCCCATCATTGTTCGAGTACAAACTGACCCAGCTTTCTGTTCCTAGCTCAGTCTGTCAATAAATCACCAGCTTTCTGACAGATAGACAACAGTTAGTCAGAATGTGCAAAATCACATCCGACAGCCGCACTATCAGCACCAGTAGCCCCCAGGGATGTGTTCTCCTTCCACTGCTCTTCTCCCTGTTCACCAACGACTGCACTGCAAAAGACCCCTCCATCAAGCTCCTGAAGTTTGTGGACAACACTACTGTTATCAGCCTCATCCGGAATAGTGATGAGTCTGCATACAGACAGAAGGTTGATCGGCTGGCTCTATGGTACAGATACAACATCCTGGAGCTGAACCCGCTCAAAACGATGGAGATGATAGTGGACTTTAGGAGAAAACCCCCCCATCCGGCACACCCCCAACTCACTATCATGAACAGCACTGTAGCTGCAATAGAGTCATTCAGGTTCCTGGGCACCATTATTTTTACTGTTATTTTTCATGTTCATTTGAAGCACTCTGAGTCGACTCTTTTATAGATGAATCAATAGTTTTACACAGCGCACTTTCAGATTTAAGCCTTGGCTGAATATTTCACTTCACTTAGAGCTGTGTTACATACTGCATGAAAAAAAAAAAATAAATAAAAAATAAATAAACATAATAGGGGCTCTTTAATCCAGGAACATGTTATACTTTGTAAAATCAGGTTGGCAAGTAAGGAAAGCTGCTCTTAACCAGTTAACAGGTGACATTTTTACTGTATTTTTCCATAAAAATTATATATATATAT
>CAIGQZ010000461.1:2082561-2099683 GCA_903798205.1 Danio tinwini
TGTATGTATGTATGTATGTATGTATGTATGTATGTATGTATGTATGTATGTATGTATGCATGTATGTATGCATGTATTTGTTTGTTTATTTATTTATTTATTTCTATTTTTAAATATTTTTTATTAAAAAAATTATATTTCAAAGCATTCTTTGTTATGATAGGATGACTTTGCGAATGCAAATTAGGAATTACTATGGAGTAATTCCTAATTATATATTGCTGGTTAAGCTCTCATCTATGGTGTCGATTTGGTTTGGTCAATTTACTTATGTCACATGTCTTTGGCCTGTGGGAGGAAACCGGAGAGCCCGGAGGAAACCCACACAAACACAGGGAGAACATGTAAACTCCACACAGAAATGTCAACTTGGCCAGATAAAGATTTAAACCAGTGACATTCTTGCTGTGAGGCAACAATGCTAACCACTGGGCCACCGAGTCACCCTGTCAAGGAAAAGGGTAGGAGTAGGGGTAGAAGGGGGAATTCTTCAAGATGAACATGGCTAAGGTAAGATGCTCTGGTTATTTATAGTGATTTAGGAATCGTCTGATTGGTGGATCATGCATTTGCTATTGCGGGAACAGCCGCAGTCAATCATAAGCATGTGCTCCTCTCAAAATTAGTTTATAAATAAACTTCATGTTGTGCAAGGATTGTAGGCTAACTGTTATTTTTGTTTGCCCCTTTGTGATGAGATATGAATGCTGTCTTAAACCTGAGGTTCCAGTCTTGTGACTGCTAAAGGGTAAAACTTTGAGGTATTGTCACATCGTGCAAAGGGTATTTTTTTCCATTTGCGTCTATGACGCATGAAAAAGACTCCCATACATCACTTGCCTATTGTGGGTTTCCTAACAGTAAACTGACCATTTTCTAATGCAAGCTGAGGAACAGCGCATCCTCACTTTGCTCTCCCATGTTGGTAAACGCTCTGAGGACTGTTATGCAGATGATGCACGCATAGACTGTGAGAATAAAATGCACAAGCAGAAAGCACTGGTCCATGCGTTCCACATGTGTAAGAGTCGTGAGCACTGGCAGTACCGGTGCTCAATAAGAATGAGGAAATTACAGATATGCTATTCTGAAATAACGTCGGGACTCAGGAACACTATATTGTTAGACCACCCACTCCTGTTAAAATTGCACCAGTTACCGATCGCTACCATGTTTTCTGAAATTTATTCCCGCACCACAAAAAATCTGGTCGGGTCTGCGGCTCCCACGGTACAGCCTCAGAAATGTAGACCTCTACTCTGAGCTGTGAAAACTCTGTACGACATTGGGTCCCTAATAAAACTGAAGACTCTTATAACTAAAGAGTCGGATTAAATTCAGAGTTGAAAACAAACATAAATAAATTCTGATAATAAATAACACAATTATTTGCACACATTTAACCTTCAACCATTCATTGGAATCCATCGTTGGGTCAATAGAATGGAATCTTACAGTAATATATTGCACTGTATTGTATTATAATCTAGGGGTGACATTGGAAAAGCCGATTTTTGACCCTAACACAAAGTGCATCATTTCTTCTAAATATGTGAACCACATATTACATTTCATTGCAGCATGGTCAGCTTAGAACACCCTCATATCAGCCTCTATCACTTGTCCAGTAATTGGCATTGTGCTGAGAGGAGTTGGTGATGGTGTGTGGAGCAGGTCAGCGCAGCTTTGAGAGATGCAGAGATGAAGAGGAGAGAGCGAGTTTATGCTGCCAATGCTGTGGTTTAGCAAAGCGAATGTGAAAGAGAGGTATTCGTGGAGGGCCTCTTCATGTGTCAAACACCTCATCTGTGTCTGTCAGTGTGTGTGTGTGTGTGTGTGTGTGTGTGTGTGTGTGTGTGTACCCGCATTAGAGTAGTTTTAAGCAGGGCAGTGATCGTCTCCCCTTAACTGCCTTTGAAAGCACTCAGAAACTTGCTCCCATTCAGAGGTCCTTCCCAGCGCTGTTAAGCAGAGATCTGCTCACGCACAGACTCTCTTTAAAGCTGTGACCCAGGCTTTTAACCACCCGCTCTGGGAGTTATTAGCCCCCCACCCCCAGTCTTAAACACACTGTCACCGGTGCGTGAATCTTCAGCAGGTGGACCCGCAGCTGGAAGAGAGGAGGAGAGATCGCTCTGCCATTTGACCTCTGAGTCACATGTGGATTTCCAGGAGACACAAATGCACGTGGAGCTCACATATAAAGCCCCCTGCTCAGATTCGCAGAGCACCAGAATCAAATCAGACAGAACTTTCAGAAGCTCTGATTTAAAATGACATGACTCTAAAGGTGCAGTGCTTCATTTTTTAAAACGGCTAAAAGTTTCATGGCGTTGACTGATGGATAGCTACAACCACCTTACTATCACAAAGAGCACCAAATAAAGATTTAAAGAGATTTTTACCCTCAAGTACATCATCATGTGAAGTTTCTTTCAGGGGTCTTTAGATGAGGGGGGAACAGCACTCTTAATGTCTTAAACTATCTTATTTCATTGTAACAAGTCTGAAAATTAATATCCTTGGCATAAGAGTAATACAAAAATATATTTTAGAAGCATTATTACCCCTAAGAGGGTGGGGGGGGGGGGGTATGCTGTTGTGATAGTGTTAGTGCTGCTGTTACGAATAGATTCTATGCAGACCGGGGTAGTTCCAAATGTAGCTTTATTATAAGAATCGTCGAACAGGCAGGGATCAAAAACCAGCATTAACAGTGTAGCAAGAAATCCAAAAGCATAATTCAAAAACAGGCAAAGGGTCAAAACACCATAAACAGTCCAAGATAAAAAAAAAAATACAGGAAACAGGGATAAACGCTTATGTACAGACAGCAACAGCTAAACAATACTCAGCAACATGTGTGTGAAACAGAGGAGTTTTAAATAGTCTACATCAATGTACATGAGTATCAGCTGTGAGTGTGTAATCAAACATGATTTGGAACCAGTTGTGTGTGTGGTGCATGACTGAATATGTAGTCCATTTATCAGCGGATTTGTAGTCTTAGGTGTTTACCAGCAATCTGCTCAGGCTGGATCACTGGTAATCTTGACAGAGCCCCCCCTCTAAGTTCAGCTTTCAGACACTCAAAATACAGACCAGAAGGGGGTGGAGCGGAGGCAGAATAGGGGAGATACGGAGGGCCAGAACCATGCAGTGGAGGTGAACCTGGAGCTGCAGAGGGCCCCGAGCATGGAACTGAAGTAGGTCTGGGGGCTCAGGTTCAGCAGGCACTGGAAGTTCAAACCCCAGTGAGTCTGGAGGCTTAGGTTTGGGAGGCTCTGGCAGTTCATTACACCCCAGTGGATCTGGAGGCTTAGGTTCAGGAGGTACTGGTAGTTCATTCAATCCCAGTGGGTCAGGAGGCTTAGGTTCAGGAGGCACTGGCAGTTCCTTCAACTCCAGTGGGTCAGGAGGCTTGGGTTCAGAAGGCACTTGCAGTTCATTTAACCCCAGTGGGTCAGGAGGCTTAGGTTCAAGCAGCTCAGGGAGGTCACACAGCTAAGGGAGAAAAAACAACAACAACAAAAAAAAAACACATGGTTCTGGCGGATCTGGGAAGTCACACGGCTCTGCCAGTCATTCGTGGGACTCAGTAGGAAACTCTGGCCATTCGAGGAATTCAGACATATCTGCCACCCGCCATTCGAGGGATTCAGAGATATCTGGCGCCCGCCATTCAAGGGATTCAGAGATATCTGGCACCCGCCATTCGAGGGATACAGAGATATCTGGTGCCCGCCATTCGAGGGATACAAAGATCTGTCGCCCGCCATTCGAGGGATTCAGAGATATCTGTCGCCCGCCATTCGAGGGATTCAGAGATATCTGGCACCAGCCATTCGAGGGATTCAGAGATATCTGGCACCAGCCATTCGAGGGATTCAGAGATATCTGGCGCCCGCCATTCGAGGGATTCAGAGGTATCTGGCGCTCGCCATTCGGGAAATTCAGGCATATCTGGCCCGCCATTCGGGAAACCCCAGGCAGCAGCCATTCAGGAAACTCAGGCAGTGGCGGCAGCTCTAGTGGTGGCGGCAATGGCTCTGGCGGCGGCGGTGGCCCTGGCAGCTGGTAGCCCTGGCAGCTGGTGGCCCTGGTAGCACTGGCGGTGACTGAAAATCTGGCAGCTCTGGAGGATCTGGCGGATCTGGCAGCTCTGGCGGTGACTGAGGATCTGGCAGCTCTGGAGGGTCTGGCAGCAGCTCTGGCAGTAACAGCTCTGGTGGTGGCAGCAGCTCTGGCAACTCAGGTGGTGGTGGCCATTCTGGTGGCTCAGGTGATGGCATTTCAGGAGCAGGAACTTGGACTGGAACTATAACAGGAACAGACCCGGAACAGGAAGCCATCTTGTGAGCTATTGGCGCTTACCCATGCGTGAGCTGGAGGGCTGGTGGTGGCCATCTTGTGAGCTGGAGGACTGGGGACGGCCATTCTGTGAAATGGAGGACTGGAGGCGGCCATCTTGTGACAGGAAACACTTGGCAAATACCACGAGGGGCATCAGAGAAGAACACAGGTAAGCCCAGCGTTGTAGTGGTGTCCTTTGCCAGCCAGGGTCTTGCTGTCTATTGCCCTCCCCCCAAAAAAAACATTTAGGGTTTTCCTCCACCTCACCGACAGTGATGGGGAGCCAGCAGTAAGCAGGGCAAAGTCCAAAAACTGACATAGCGAACCCCGAGGACCACCACGGATTAGGGTGGTTTTAAGTGGTTAATTTAAACCACAAAAAAAAAGTCTATTAGTGCAAAGTCTGGGTATGTACAGAGATTTTTGCAATGTCCAGATAGTCTTTAATGTGGTCCCCGAGGAAACGCTTACCTTGCTGCAGACGTACTAACTGTACAGTTAGATCCATGACCAATAAAGCCGCTGGAACTTGTGGGGCAGTATTCTGTTACGAATAGAAGCTATGCAAACCGAGGTAGTTCCAAATGCAGCTTTATTATAAGAATGGTCAGAAAAAAGATAAAAAAAAAAGCATTAACAGTGTAGTAGGGAATCCAAAAGCATAATCCAAAAACAGGCAAAGGGTCAAAACACAATAAACAGTCCACGATCAAAAATACAGGAAACAGGGATAAACGCTTACGTACAGACAGCAATAGCTAAACAATACTCAGCAACGTGTGTGAAACAGAGGAGTTTTAAATAGTCTACATCATCAATGTACATGAGTATCAGCTGCGAGTGTGTAATCAAACAGGATTTTGAACCGGTTGTGTGTGTGTGTGTGGTGCATGACTGAATATGTAGTCCATTTATCAGCGGATTTGTAGTCCTAGGTGTTTACCAGCGATCTGCTCAGGCTGGATCACTAGCAATCGTGACAGCTGCCATCTGAAATTTAGAGTACACCAAACATGCGGACCAAGATTGATGAGAAGAGTCTGTGTGCTTCTAAACAAACTCTGATGCAGTTCTACTGAAACATGAAAGCAACACAGACCAAAGACATCTAAAATCAACTCTTTATGTGTTCTCATCTGATAGGAATAGCATCAGATATGCACATTCACTCACACACACACACACACACACACACACACACACACACACACATTATTTATAGACAATATAGACAAATTATTATTATTTTTTTACCCAATTCACCTATACCACATTGGACTGTGAGAAAAACAGGAGCACCTGGAGGAAACTCGCCTGAACACAGGGAGAACATGCAAACTGCGCACAGAAATGCAAAATTAACCACTTGAACCAGCAACCTTCTTGCTGTGAGGTGACAGTGCTAACCACTGAGCCACCGTGACACCCTATAACACAAACAACCTGAGCAATATTACACTTGCAGTGCTTAAATATATCTGTATATCAACACTGCTGATTCACTGCATGCGCCATAGGTGATCACAACAGTGCTTATATACAGCCATATTGTAATGCTACAAGTTCAATATTACATTTATACAACCGTTTGATGGCATATGTGTGTCAATTACAAATAAAAACATTTAAAAATATATGTATTGTGTTGTAATAGTGCATTGAAATGTCCAGAAAAAAAGAAGATCTTGCTCACAGCTCAGGATTATCAACACAGTTCTGCTGTTTTACTATGACTACCATGTCCAGGAACATTAAACCAGACATTAACATTAAACCCCTGCACAGTATACAAAAGAAAAAGATGGACTTGAGTGTGATTCACCTTAATGAAGTTTTATAAACTTATTTTGAGAGGAGCATGTGCTATGATTGATGGCGGCTGATCTTGCATCTATAATAATTTCTAGTTGAATCAGATATCATTGCTAGACCAATCAGATGAATTCTAGCCTCCAGTAAATAAACCCATTCATCCTACCTTCCATATCTTTGTTTAGAAGAATACCATCATCCACCCCATATTCCCCTTTCCTCCTTTACCAGGGGGAGCTCTCGAGACCTACCTGATCTCAGACCCTCTGTCATGCTACTGTACATGTCCAGACGGGAGCCCTGGGCTCAAGTATCTTCGAGTTCAGGGTTCTCTCCCGGGACAGCATGCCAAATCTGCAAATTGTATTAAGCAAGGCGACGCGGTGGTGCAGCGGGTCACAAGTTCGCCTCACAGCAAGAAGATCGCTAGTTTGAGCCTCGGCTGGATCAGTTGGCATTTCTGTATGGAGTTTACATGTTCTCCTCGTGTTCGCGTGGGTTTTCTCCGGGTGCTCCAGTTTCCCCCACAGTCCAAAGACATGCGGTATATGTGAATTGGGTATGCTAAAATTGACCGTAGTGTATGAGTGTGTGTGTGTGTGAGTGAATGAGTGTGGATGTTTCCCTGTGATGGGTTGCAGCTGGAAGGGCATCCGCTGAGTAAAACATATGCTGTATAAGTTGGCGGTTCATTCCACTGTGGTGACCCCAGATTAATAAAGGGACTAAGCTCAAAAGAAAATGAATGAATCAATGAATGAATGTATCAAGCAATGGCTAAGTGTGAACTTGTGTTATGCTGGTCGAAAGTGTCTTCACATCCTGATAGCAATCATTAAATTAAGTGGTCCAGATGTGTTTTTATGTAATTTAAATACTCCGTGGAAGGTGTAGAACCAAAAAAGGTTTGTCCAATCAAAATGTTTGGTACAATGTTTGGTACAAACATTTTCTACCTGCCACTTAAAATATGTAGTTGCACACATCTGAAGATTACATCATTGCTGTGCTTACGGACATGATACAGACAGAAAATGTCAGGTAAACATCAACAACATACATTCTTTTTTAAGTTTGTCATTGTAATTGCTCACAGTACAATAAAATTTTGTCTTTGGTAAATTTAATTTTACAAATGCCCCACTAAATCATCTACAAACTAGTAAAACTGATTAGAGATTGTAGTAAAGTTCGTTGTGTAGGAAGAAGAAGACAGGGTCGGCGATATCTGGTAAGCACAACTCTTTATTTATTTATTTTTCTGGTTGTGCTGCAGTCTGGGTGTGTGTGTGTGTAGGCTTGGCTCCTCTCTCCCGGCTGTTCCTTCTCCTCCCCTTATGAAGGTGTCTCTCCGGCCCAATCACTAGAAAATACAGGTGTTACTAATTATTTATGATTGGACCACTGACCAGCCGCCGGTGTCTCCGCTTGCTCTCCCCCCTTTTTGGGTGTTCGATCACGCCTTCCCCACCACAGAGATCATGTAAAATTATTTTGTCACTAGGGGGAATGTGAGTGAAACCAAACATTTAATGTGGATTTTATGGTACAACTGTACATTGAAATTTTACATTATAATCACTGCATTTTCTAAACATTTTGAAACAATTATGATGCACTGGAGACCCATTTACTGAAATCACATGATCGCAGATTCGAAATAAAAGGTTCGTAAAAAGTTTCAAAGCTTCATGAAGCACTTTTCGAAAGCTCCAATCCCTAACTTCACTTTTCCTGGTTCAGAGCTGTTTTTTGGGGTTTTGAAAGCCAAAGAACCAATATGTAAGTGCTGTGAAGTGACAGTGAAAACCATTGTTCCACCATGCCACATTACTTACCTGAAATAAATTAGGATGACTAATGGTTCCACTAATGGACCATGGTTCATTTAATACTAAAACAGGTTTTTGAAGGAGCAGGTATCTGAGAAAAACCTTACCCTGTGTTCATACCAGACGCGGATGAAGCGTCAATCGTGAGTGATTTACATGTTACAAGTCAATGCAAAGACGCGAATAGACATTCTGCGGCATGATACTCACAAATGAGACAGTACAAATTACACGATTTATGCAAATGAAGTGGCGCGAGTTGAGCGTTTTGCACGCATTTCATGCTAAATACTCAAGTTGAAATATCTAAACTTCAGCAGACATCCGCACCACGTTAACCAATCAGGAGCTTTCTCTTGTAGGGGTGTGATTAGGATGTAGCGCCTGTTGTTGGTCTCCCTAGGGGAAATCCTCTGGCCGAAACCAGACAACAGTTCATCAAACTGGGTTCGGCTCAGTTGAAAGCACCGCTGAAAGCCTCCTTCATCCAGGTATAGTTTCTGGAGGAGTTGATGAACTCACAGAGCTAGGTCCACCTCTGAAAGGATACAGTGGACTCAGACACTGCCCCAAATGAATATATACGCTGTTTTCAGCCTTCCTAAAGCATATAAACACAGCTATTCTCTCAGCCTCTCCCATGATGCAAATCCATGTCTATTGTGAGGTGAATTTAAAGCACGAATGAAGCAAATTTGACACGAGAATGAAGTGAGTAAACTAAAAATGTTCATGTGTCTTTTTAATAGCACAATTTATTACCGCGTTCCACATCTGGTGTGAACACAGCATTAGACAAACACACATCACAACATTACAATGAGATTATGGCACTCAGCGTGGCCTAAAACACTTTAATGTTTCCAACCCAAACTGTCCAAAACCCTCCTAAATGCACAAAAATGCCCAAAACTAAAAATGATAAGGGACACAATCCCTAACTTCACTTTTCCTGGTTCAGAGTTGGTGCTTTGGGTGTTGAAAGCCAACGAACCAATTTGGAACTAGAATCTGGCTCTGAACCAGACTCAAACTGCCTTGGTGAAAAAGGGTAAAACACTAATTTTACAGTAAAGTTCTGATATCTTTATTTGTCATTGTTAATGGCAAATCTCACTCTTTTTTGTGTTTGTTTACTAAATTGCATGTATAGTTTGGCAATTGAAAGAAGAGTTAATGAAAGACAATGGCGATAAACGACAACAAACAGAGACTAAGGGCCGCTGGGACAGTCCATTCACATCTGTGTGTGGTGAGGGTGTCATCTGTTCTCTGTTTGTTAATAAAAACCTAATTAATCACACTTTCAAAGGGGACAGGACTGTCCTCTCCTAGCCTCTATTATTAATTTAGCCAGCCCGCAGAGCTAGCACGCTTCTCTGATTTGAATAACAATGAAAATCAACTATAGCGCGGGTTTAGTTTTATGTTCTACGCTCTCAGATGTCCACTCAAAGACAGATAGGTGGCATGTTAAGGGACGTGTGCGCGTGTGTGTTTGGTTAGCTGTGAGGAGAGATGACAGCCAGTCCATTCTGTCTCCTCCTGTATCACTGGGCTCTAATCCACACCCTGCGCCTCCCTCTAATTAACACCAAATTACATGCAAATTTCACCAAATAAATGAGTTTTAAGTACTTGACAACCTGTCAGCCTTAGAATATTGAGCCATCCTGACGGCTAGATAAACAATCAACAATAATCACTCTATGCAAATTTGATATTTCCTACACAATTATCAAAAGAAAAAAAAAGACCTAAAAATATCCAGACACAAAGGCAGCTGGCATTTGTTCAGGTTCTGTGCAGATACGAATGCAAATGGAAAATTCTTTAGGATGTAATTGATTCAAACGATGCTCGCCCCTATGCCTTTTTTTATTGTTCTTTTCTCTTTTTTCTCTCTTGTGTGTTTTTTTTCTCTCTCTTCCTTCGCACGCTCCCTCTCTCTCTTTCTCTTTATCTCTGCAGCTTCAATACACTGGGATAATGGCCAGTGTAGATGAGTGAATAAGCGAGAAAAGAAAAAAAAGGGGGCAGACAAGAAGGATGAGAGACCCTTTAGTGCGTCTCTCATTTCATCTTTCAGGCAGTGAGTGATTGGAGGGGCAATAATATGTGCTTATTAACTGCTTTTGAAATGAATATGGAGAAACGCAGGCAGACTGAGTGTGTTGGTAGCCCACACCACAGCACTGAAGATCACAGCCAAACCCTCTTTCCCTGCGGTTAGGACTGATAACAATAAATCTGGTTGTTTAAGAAAAAAAAAAAAAAAAAAACGCAGCGCTGCATTTCCCTGGGAGAACACCTCTGTACTACTCTGAGGAATGCTGATGGAAAGTCAGGGAAGGTGTTATCAGAAAGAGAGGGAGAGATGTAAGTCTAGGTGGGGGAGAGAGAGCGGGAAGGAGTGACATCTTGACCTCTATGCCCAGATTATAACATCCATTAGTGGGTGTTAAACACTCTCTTTATTTATCACTGACACCCGTTCCCAAGTGCATCAATGCAGTGTCACATCTCTTTCAGTCTCTCAATACAGCCATTACCTGTTTTAACCCGTGCGGCCTCTAGCCTATGTGTGCAAACAGAAAACTCGGCAGGCCGGGAACTCTGACACAATGTCTTGTCTTAAAAGCAACACAATGAAAGGGCTTTCACAACATATTTGACAGATGCAATGGGATTCATCTAATTGTCAGTGAATCAATCAATCAATTAATTAATCAATCCATCAATCAATCAAAATATATAATTGAGATCATTTCTGGCAAAAAACAATTGAAATAAATAATTAGATAACTGAAGGGTGTCACAGTGGCACAGTGAGTAGCACGATCGCCTCACAGCAAGAAGGTCACTGGTTCGAGCCTCAGCTGGCTCAGTTGGCATTTCTGTGTGGAGTTTGCATTTTCTACCCATGTTCGTGTCGGTTTTCTCTGGGTGCTCCCGTTTCCCCCACAAGTCCAAAGATATGAGGTAAAGGTGAATTGGGTTAGCTAAATTGTCCATAGTGTATGTATGTGAATGAGTGTGTATGGGTGTTTCCCAGTGATGGGTTGCAGCTGGAAGGGCATCCGCTGCGTAAAACGTGCGCTGGATAAGTTGGCGGTTCATTCCGCTGTGGTGACCCCAGATTAATAAAGGGACTAAGCCGAAAAGAAAAGGAATGATATAACTGTGACTTAGGCCCAATCCCAATTCTATTTTTGTACCCCTACCCCTTCCCCTTCTCCTTGGCCCTTACAACCGAAGGTTAAGGGGAAGGGCTTTGAATTTACCCCTAAGAATTGGGACAGCACTTCAACACCTGCACACGTCATCATATGTCATCGTGATCTCTTTCTTCATATGAGATCAGACGATGACGACTGCTGTAGTTATTCCAGTTGTGTTATTTTTTGGTATTTATCTTCAGGAAATCACTGAAGGCATATATTATGTTATCATAACGATCTAATGTGGCAATAAGATCGTAATTGTACTGTGTATTTACACAGTGGCCGTATTCATCTATGTAAACACACAAAAACAACATTAACAATTAGCTCATTTTCAGCCACTATACTTTTCTGACAGGGTATTCGAGTGTCATCGAGTGACAGAATGTTGTGGGACTGCTGTACAGGAGTTATAATTATGGATTATAGATAGCAAAATTTAGCGGGTTCTTTTTTGCATTTTTTTTAAGCATGATGGTAAAACATGAACGTGGTTATGAATATCTTAAAACATGTGTTTGTTTGTCGTAAAAATTCGTAATAATGACAAAAAATACTAATTTGTGGATCTCCTTACTTCCAGGTGCAGTGAAACTGCCGTTGTGGCAGGTGTATTCTGGGAAATTTTTTTAACCCTCCGTTTCGAGTGTGCTTCTGAAAAATCTTAGTTTGAAGGGGTGTATACCCCTTGCCTTTAGCCCTACGCCTTCAAGCTACAGAGAATTGGGACACCACTACCCCTTGATGGGAACGCGCAAAACGAGGCGTAGGGGTAAGGGCTAAGAGGTAGAATTGGGATTGGGCCTTAATCTCACAATTCAGATTTATTACGTTTGTCACAAATCTTTTCTCTTTTGTGACATTTATCTTTACTTACAATTGTGGGGGATTGAGGGTAAAAGGTCTATATAAATAAATAATAAAAAAATAATATATATATATATATATATATACAATTGTTATTTAATTTTGCTGGTGATTTCAAGTGCATATGATTTCTCACTATTCTAGCAATTCTGGATTTATGTCTTTCAACTCGGACCCGTTTTGTACTCAAAATACTGTTTCACATATCTCTTTATAATACAAAGTCACAATTTAGAAAAAAAAGTGCAGATTCATATCACAATTTGATGTTATAAAATCAAAAATGGAAAGAAGTTACTTAGAATCATGAAACTTTTCACTTGCTTCCATATGTACCATCATGCAAAAACATTTTAATATAAACAAATGAATGAATAAATGGCTGTGGTGCATAGTATTTCCTTTCTTTGAGTTATGTTTCTTGTGATAATATATATATATATATATACACACACACATATATACTGCTTGACAAAAGTCTTGTCATTGATCCTAGTTGTAAGAGCAACAAACAACAAATAATAACTTGACTTCTAGCTGATCATTTGGAAAAGTGGCAGAAGGTAAAATCTTTCTATTAAATCATCTGTTAAACTGCATCCCAATCATCACAAATACTGCAGAAGACCTATTGGAGCCCGCATTGACCCAAGATTCTCACAGAAATCTGAAAAAGGAAAAAACATGGTTTGGGCTTACATTTAGTATGGGGGTGTGTCAGAGATCTGCAGAGTGGATGGCAACATCAACAGCCTGAGGTATAAAGACATTTGTGCTGCCCATTACATTACAAACCACAGGAGAGGGCATATTCTTCAGCAGGATAGCACTCCTTCTCATACAGTACTTCAGCCTCCACATCAAAGTTCCTGAAAGCAAAGAAGGTCAAGATGCTCCAGCATTGGCTAGCCCAGTCACCAGACATGAACATTATTGAGCATGTCTGGGGTAAGATGAAGGATGAGGCATTGAAGATGAATCCAAAGAATCTTGATAAACTCTGGGAGTCCTGCAAGAACACTTTCTTTGCCATTTCAGATGATTTTATTAATAAGTTACTTGAGTCATTGCAGACATGTATAGATGCAGTTGTCCAAGCTCATAGAAGTCATACACAATATTAATTCTTTTTCCACTGCATCATGGTTTATACTCTATATTGTACATTAAGTACATTAAGTCACACCTTACTGTCCGAATTAAATAATTAAAAATCAAGACATGATCTTAATTTATTTTGTTAAAATAAGCATTAGCATCAGTTAGTATTTCTGTGTAAAGTTTGCATGTTCTCCTCATGTAGGCATTCAGAATATGTGTGCTACCCAAATAATGACTAAAAGTAAGTCTTTGAGAACGGGTTTCTAAAGCCAGTGTTCTCCCTTGTGTTTTCCCCACAGTCCAAAGACTTGCGGGTATAGGTGATTTGTGTGTGTGAATGAGTGTGTATGGTTCCCAGTACTGTATATATACAGTATATAGCACATGATAAAGGTTAAAAAAAATGTTTATACTTTTCCCCTCTTGATCATTTCATCAGTTCACCATTATTTCTGTCATCCTGTAATCTTAAACTTGTCATGCACGATATTTTTCCAGCTCTAAGCTTCAACTTAGTGGTCTGTGTCAGTCTCTCTCACTTTCTGCTCTTATTTACACATCTCATCTCCATCAACACCTCATCCTCACACCTGAAAACTCTTCATTGCTGCCTGCGCTCCTCCTCCTTCTCCTCGCACCTGCACCTGTCTCGCTCTGTTTGCTGATTTTTATTCCTCCCTCACACCTAGCAGATCTCTCTCCATCACCCAAAAGCTCCACACTGGGCTCAAACGACTTTTAAAGGCAGGAGAACCAGGACCCCATCTTATTGGCGACACAGCGTACCTAAAGGCCCATGCATAAACATGCGCGAATAACACTCTTAAACGAGCAGGCATCCAAAACAGAGCAGGAACGACCAGAGAGAAGAGTAGGCATGGCAGATGAGAGGTATTATCAATCATGGGCTGCTCTATTAATTCCATCAAGGCCTTGGCGCTCGCTGACATTATGACACGCCATGGGCCAGCCAGCGTCCCTGAGGTGGCTACATCATGCACCGCTTTTTGAAATGCTAATGGCAGCGTAACCTTAAACAGTGTGGCAAATTATCTCCTTGCCTTCAAGTGGAGCACCCCTTTACCTTCTCTCCCCCCACTGTCCTGCCTGACCCCGCTGGCAGACAGAGACTGCTTGAGGAAGAGTGTGATAAAGGACAGGGAATATAGAGAAAAGATGACAATTGAAAGGGAGAGAGGTCGGCCCCTTCCTGCAGAGCTGGAGATACTGATGATGCTGATGGTGAGCAGTGTGTGTTCGTGTGTGTTCGTCTGTATGTGTGAGTGAGATGACGCCCTTAATGAAGATGTCTCAAGGACATGTCCACACGCTCGAGGTAGGTTGCCGCTCCCTCTGGTCACTTGCCTGTCTGTAATTATTTCTGACTCATGAAGGTGACTGTGAGGGACACTCACACACGCGCACACACACATACAGGAGGGGTGTTATACTCAAGACATTGGCAAATGCACAATGTTATTTAAAACTATTATTTATATTTATATATCATATATTTATTAATTATTTATATAGTATAATAATCATAATAATAATAATTCTATCATGCAGATGGTTTTCTTTTTTTTTTTTAAATGTTGTAAGACTTGTTTACCAAAGCTTCCTTTTTTTTTCATGAAAAATACAGAACAATTTTAAAATTCTCAAAGTCATTACAAACCTTAAAAAAAATAAACAGTTTGAAAAGTTTTGCTTTCTCTGGATGACTATGTTATTCTTATTTGCTTCAAAAAATAAATAAATACAATACATTTATATCACAGTTTTGTCTGGTTCTTGAATCTAATTGGCTGATAGTCGTGCGATATTTTGCAAATAACAGCACTCGTCTCTTAGCCCTTCACCCTTGTGTATTATTCCACCCACATATAGCGCCAAGCAGAGTACACTCCACAGTTTGACAAATATCGCTGCTGTTGGACAACATAAATGTGAGCAAAAATGACCTGTTTTGTCATCACTTAAGACATTACGCTAGAGAATCATTCAAATACTACCTCTAAAGTGACGTTGGTGAAGTAGCAACAGTTTTTGCTGTTCTAACTGTCAGCTGCAGATGTGAATTGGTGGCAGAGGAAAGTAGTTCCTTGTACACAAGTGTTTTTGAGACTCCGTGTTTGATTTTCTTTTTTATACACATAATTATGCCATCAAACTGTTGTATAAATGCAATATCACACCATTTTGTCCCTTTTGTAAAGCACTACAATGACATTACTTCTCAAATAATAAAAATATAGCTTTTTAAGAGCTTAACATAAAATTGGTAAAATCCCTTTTTTTAGACATATATTGATTTATCTTTATTTTTTAGATGTTAAATCCCAATGTTTAAACCTCAGAAGATTTATGAAATCAGTATTTGGTAGAATAGCTCTAATTTTCAATCACAGCAAAAAATATGTAAATTATATTATTTTTACGTGAAATTTGGAATAAATGTTATCAGAAATGAACACATTTCACATGTAATTGTATTTATAGTGTACAGAGTGTATATTCTATCCCCCTATACCTAAACCTAACCTTCACAGAAAACATTCTTGACTCTTACGTTTTCAAAATACTTAATTCTTTAGGATTTATTAGCCGTTTTCCTCATGGGGCCAAAGGTTGTCCTTATAAAGTCAAAATTTGCTGCTATTGCTATACTTGTGGAGACATATTCCTGCATGATGTATCAAATAAAAGGTACACACATACAACACTATATATAGTCGGAATTACTTACTGACAGAATTATTTACTATTTCTGAGCCACTATAAATACCCTAGGTTACATATGACAGCCATCTTCGTTTTGAAGAATCCCCCCTTCCACCCCTACTCATCCTCCTTTTCTAGATGGGTGACATGGTGGCCCCGTGGTTAGCACTGTTGCCTCACAGCAAGAATGTCACTCGTTCTAGTCCTTACCAAGCCAGCCAATGTTTCTATGCAGAGTTTACACGTTCTCTCCGTGCTCACGTGAGTTTCCCTCGGGTTCCCCGGTTGCATCCCACCGTCCAAAAACATGCAACTTAAGTTAATTGACTAATCCAAATCGGCACCATAAACATGCTCCTAGTAAGAAGTTATCTCTTAAGAGCAATCACTATCTGTTCATTAGCTACTACAGCAGGGGAGTTCTCGAGATCTACTGTACCTGAGCTGAAACTCCCCTCTCGCCTTGCAAACGGGAGGGAGCCCCGGGCTCAAAGATCTTATGAGCTCAGGGCTCTCTCCGGGGACAGCATGCCAAACAGGCTTTATAATCTATCAAGTGTGAACTCTTGAAATATCTAGTCAAATATTATTTACTGTAATAAAATGTACTATTTACTGTAATTAAAATAAATCAGTTATTAGAAATTAGTTATTAAAATCATTATGTTAAGAAATGTGTTGAAAAATCTTCTCTCCGTTAATCAGAGGGGCTATTAATACAGGGGGGAAAATAATTCTGACAGTATATATATATATATATATATATATATATATATATATATATATATATTTCAACATTGATGATGATCTTTCTTAAACACTAAGTCAGCATGCTGTAATTATTTCATGTGACACTAAAGACTGTAATAATGACAGTAATAAAAACTCACCAAAATATGTTAAACCAAATTTTGTTTACTGACACATTCAGCACAGCATATTGTGTGGTTCACAAGACCTGAGTAATTAAATTTCAGTAACAAGTTTAAAAATAATACATCAGCGCATTTTGCCTGAAAATAATTGATGTGCTTGAATTATGAAAGCACAATACACTTCATGCATGAAACATGCATGGAAAACTTCACACACCTGATTTGTTGGATTTGAATTTAGAAGTGAGCATTATTTATTTAATAAGATAGCATATGGATGAAGTAACACACACACACACACACACACACACACACACACACACACACACACACA
>CAIGQZ010000461.1:2099693-2118335 GCA_903798205.1 Danio tinwini
ACACACACACACACACACACACACACACACACACACACACACACACATACACACACACACACACACACACACACATAAATAAGACCCAGCTATACAGCCTCAGTTAAGTTACTCCCAAACTGTTCTCTTTTAAGTCAGTCACTCCAAGTTATGTTACAGCAATATTAGAGGATTCGCTTAATAGACCAATCACTCTGAGTTGTATGAAAAAGGGTCAATGAAATGCCTAGGAAATGGGCAAGTGCTATTTGCATGTGCAGCCACTCCTCTATTAGGAGTAAACAAGGTGCACCTGTGAGACAGCACATTGAAATTTTAACTTCAGAGCAGCATGTCTCTCTGCAAGTGGTGTTCCTGTGAGAAGTGAAGAAAGAGAAGTTCTAGTGGTGTTATGTATTCAGAAGCAGATCCAGGGTTTTGTGTTCTGTCCCTCGACACCTCACTGAGCAATATCTATGCACAAACACGTGCAGGTGATATAAGAGCAGTCCAATAAAGCTACACAGCTATTAAAAATGTAGGTTCTTGGGTGTAGTGGTTTCCTGCTTCTGTATGACCGTCACAGTCTCGGTGCTACATGTCTAGGAGTCCAGCATGTGGCTACAAAGCTTGCATCATTACTGTGCTTTCCAGGGATGCTAGGATTGGATGTCACCATGCTATGTGTGGGCTATGTGGGACAGAAAAGAGACAAAACCCTTGTTTTCCCATACCCTTTATTTCTTTTTATACCTAAGCCTCAAGTTACTCTGCATCATTCTTCAGGGCAGGTAGCCAGCAGTGTGAAGGCATTCTCCAGGTGTAGAAGACCCTCTAACTGAAGAGTGCCACTGCCAGGCCGAATCATTCACAGTTCCTATCCAAGGCATGTAAGTGTTCTGCATCTCTGGATGCAGGCCATGCTGCCTCCACCTTAAATCCTATGACCAACCACCAAACCTAGGTCCTGGCTGAGCTGCACAAGGGCAGTCACTTCTCAGGGGTCATAGTTTTTAAATCCTGCACCTCTTGTGTCAGCCCCTTCCCAACATCTGCCACCCACTTTCAGATCTATGGGACCTCCATGTGTGGTTCATAGAAGCCATGCAGATAACTTAGGTGACAGCCAACATTGCTGCCATCTCCATTTATCATGAAGTGGTGAACAGCAGAACACTTGGGAAGCATGACCTGGTCATCTGGTTCTCAGAGGCACTGGGAGACTGTCTGCCTCACATGCACTCTTGGGATCTCTTTGTGGTTAAGGCGAGTCTATAGAGATCCATTTGAACCTCTCAACTCAATATCTTTAACATTTCAGTTATTAAAGACAGCTCTGCTGGTTAAGTTGGCTTCTATTAAGATGGTTGGCGACCTGCATGCATTTTGTTCTATATTTGTTTAAATTATGGCTATAATTTTCATTAGAAAACTCTCACTCTTTCCTGAGTCCCCCTTCTTACTATGTGCCACCACCTACTATCCCCTATAGAAATCAGCTAGGGCATCTGCAAGGAGGAAGCAGAGCCAGCCCTTTTATTGCTGTGTCCCGTCTGCACACTGTACATTTATGTTGATCACACACAGAACTTATGAACTTCTGACCAGCTTTTCATTTGTGTTAGATGTTGGCAAATGGGAATTGCTGTCTCTGAACAGAGGTTGGCCCACAGTATAGTGGATGCCATCACCTTTGCATTGCAAACTCACACATTATGAGTTCTACAGAAATTGAGAGGAACCACTAGACACTAGACAATCGGAAGGAAATTAGCTTGGTGTAATTAATTCTCTCTAAATCACAGATGTGTATATATATATATATATATATATATATATATATATATATATATATATTGCCGGGTACTTGAGACAGTATGTGCCTGCTATTTGTGAATCCATCCTGGCAACCCAAAATGTATTTTGTTAGGAATGGTGAGTACCCACATCCCTCATGTGAACCTGTTTCTTTCCTACCAGCTAACCATCTTATCCATATAGAGTGCTCCCCCTCTAATAGGGCTTGCCCATTTTCACATTTTGTCACAGGGTTTCTTGGATGGGTGGAATGTGGCCTCCATAGTGTCCTTCCCCTTCAGGACTGGAATGCTTTCCAATGTGTCCCTAGCCTCAGCTTAGCCAAGTAAACTTGTATGTACAACCTTCTAAAATTTTGAAAAATTCCCATTACCTGATAATTAGGGCATGGGGACATTGTATGATTATGCCTTTGGGGGCGCTTATGCACTCATGCTGCTTGCTTGGCAAACATTACCCCAAACATGTAACATGGTTCAGCTGCTGTGGTGCTTTGGAAACACTTCCCTAATATTGTTCTCACATAATCTGTAGTGACTGACTTAAAGGGAATGTGTCCATTACATTCATAGCAACCCCAGTTCGGGAGGCAGACACACTGTATCAGTTTAAAACAAATCTTTTTACACTAGCATACACTTCAATAGTTCACACTTAGCTGATTATTGATCATAATACCTGTTTGGCATGTTGTCCCGGGAGAGAGCCCTGAGGTCATAAGATCCCCGAGCCCAGGGCTTACTTCTATTTGTAAGGTGAGAGGGGAGTTTCAGCTCAGAATCAGCTCAGGACATATTTATGGCTAATGACAATTAGGAATTGCTGATTAAGAGCTCATCAATGGTGCTAATTTGGTTTGGTCAATTTACCTATGTCACATGTCTTTGGACTGTGGGAGGAAACCGGAAAACCCAGAACATGTAAACTCCACACAGAAATGTCTACTGGCCAAGTAAGGATTTAAACCAATTACATTCTTGCTGTGAGGCAACAGTGCTAATCACTGGGCTGCCATGCCGCCCTATCAAGGAAAGGGAGGGAGGGGTGGGGGGGGAGGGGGGGGGGGGGGGGTTCTTCACGATGAAGATAACTAAGATAAGAAACTCTGATTATTTACAGTGAGTTAGGAATCATCCGATTGCTAATGCAGGACCAGCTATGATCAATCATAAGCATGTGATCCTCTCGAAATTAGTTTATAAATAAACTTCACATAAAGCACAAAATTTTAAAATGCAGTTCTCTAATAGTCTGCATTAATCAAGGCAATCGGAACACTGTAAGACAAAGCTACATCTACAATGAAGTTAGTCTGTCTGTCTGTCCTTATCCTAAGGTTCCCAAGGTTCCTAAGGTAGTCTTGGATCTGTTCCAAGATTGTTGTGCAGTAAGGACAAACATAACACAGTCTCACACAGTCAGAGAAGATATCAATGTGTAAAGAATGCAATTCCTGAAAAGACTTTGGTAATAGACATGTCTCTACACAGACCCCTTTGGCCAGTTAGAACACCCGTCTGGGAACTGCACTTAACACTGTGCTTGGTCCTGCACTTCCACTACTGTAATTTTTGGCTGTTGCTCTTCCTTATTTCCAATTGACCAGAGGATATTTAGTACCCTAACTAAGCCTGGTTTCTCCTGCTCTCCATTTTGATATGCTAAATATGATGATTTTTTAAATCCTTTTTTCCACTTTATCTATGTAAAACATCTTTAAAAGTGCTAAATAAATAATGATGACTGAATTAAATAAAACATACTCCTTGAACTAAACCACAAACAATTGATTTAAAACCTGTTCCTCCGGTTCATATTAAAATGTATTGTAATATGGAGAGAATAAGTGGAGTGTTTACTTCCGAAACTGTTCTGAAAATTCTGTTCTTAATAGTTCGCAACCTGCAACTTAGCAGTCCACAAGCTTTTTTATCCAATTGAATCAATGTGCCTTTAGTGTAAACTGTAGGCACTGTCAAATGTTTAACACTTGATCACCAGAACATTTACAAGTTTTTGTAAGCTAATTTAAAAAAAACAGTAGGACTTTTTATAAGTGGCAAGTGATGCCATCAGAAATAGATGGAACTGATTACAAAACCCAAAAAGGCATACTTTTTCCAATATGTCAGAGCTCAGATAGTCTTATTTCTGATTATAAACCAATCAGAAAAGCCTCTAATTTCACCTTGTTGGAAAATAAATCCCATCACAAGTATCTATCTCTCACTGTAGCCAAAAATCTAAAAGCATGGTCTGTTGAGAAAACAATCCCAAAACAAGCCACCTCAGAGTTGAAAACCCATCCCAGAAGAACATTCATCTTTAACTCTGTCTCAAGTCCAAATCTCTGTTTTGATTGCAGAATGTGACAATACATACTCTTCTTAAGAGATTTCCATCTCCCTCTCTTTCTCGTTCTGTCGTTCGCTCTGTGTTTACGGCCACTTGGAGGAATAGTTGTGATTATCATCATCAGTGGAGATGCAAAGCCGTGTAGTGACAAGCAATCTGTCTCCTGAGCGGGTCCTCATATGAATCCTGCAGCCGTGTTGACGGAACGTGCCGTGCCACCAGTGCAAGTGAGCCCACTAGAGGCGTAATAGCATTTCAAGTGTTTCTGCCACTCAAGCCGAATCCGCCCACTGAAGAACATTAACGTCAACAGCAAGCAACTGCATGCATGCCAGACAAGCATGTAAATGCAGGAGAGAAACACTGCAACAGTCTTAGCACCTGACTAACTAATCTGCAAATTAAAGAAGTGCTAGAAGCCTCTGGTGTCTGGTTGTTAAAGCTCTACTTGGGGCAGTGCAGATTTTTGTTGAGTCTAATCTGTCTATATTTAAAGTCAAGAGAATTTACGTTTGCAACCTTGTTTTTTTTTTATCTGATGCATCTCTGAATGTCACAGCTATGGATTAAAGGTAATAATTTTGAAAATAATATTTCATTTTCTTTTGAAAAATTACAGAAATAAAACCTCAAGTATCACCAGGAGCCATGTATTATTTTATTATTTTTTTTTAACACTCAAAGAGCCGGAAGCCATTAACTTTTTAGCATTTTACTTAAAAATCATTTTTAATGGTGTCTTTTGAAATTCACAATTTGCCACAGGTTCCCCGTGGGAGTTGAGTTTAGGTGTAGAGGGTAAGGCCATATAATAAAAGGTTTTTACTGTTTAAAATACATTACGCCTATGAAGAGTCCTCATAAACCACCAATACCAACGTGTGTGTGCGTAGGTGCCAACCCAGGCACATTCTGATTATGTATCCCTATATACGTTTCTGGAGTGCGGCAAATACGTCCCAGGAGCTACATTTTTTTGCAGTTTTTTGTTTTTCGCAAATCCACCAGAAGCTGCTGTTTACACTTACTGAGATCTCAAATTTCTCTTGCGAGTGCCATTCATGCCTGCTATTCTCATGTAAATCCACCAGAGGCCGACTAATACCCCCTCTTCCTAAACCCAACCTATAGTGTTTTTAAAAGCACCAATTGACCAGCACCTACCCACTTCCCTAAAGTGTTTTCAAAAGCAATCTAGAAAAGGAAAAGTCCTCGCCTGATTTTTACCCCGTTTTCAGACTTTACCAGATTCTCACCCTGTTATTTACTTATTATTTATTTATTGGCTTTTGTTTGTTTTTTACCCAATTTTTGGAACTGCTTTTCACCAGGCTCGAATCCCATCATCACGATCAATTCCACTCTGCGTCTCAAATACTCTGACATATGCGGCAAGCTACTGGAAAAACTGGCAACAGCGGAAAAGCTGTCCACACAGAGATAAGTGGTCAGCTGTTAAGCACGAAATGAAACAGCATCATATCACCCCGTAGCATCCGTTTTAAAGACCAAATGCAGCCATATGTTTCTCTGGCTAAATAATTCGCGATTTCCAGAAATGTACTGTATATAGGGCTACATTTCCAGAATTATCCTATGTTGATAGGTACATTTAATTTTCATATATAAGTTATTGTTTGTTACAACCTACTTGGAAATCTACAGGGATCCATGTTTAATGTGTATTTGTTTTTTCTTCTTTTTATATATTTATTTATTTTTTGCATAAAGCTGCTTTATAAAGGCCAAAAATGGCTTTTCGATTTGACAAAATCCTTTGCAAATTTTCTGATAAATATTGCAATTTAATGTGATGAACTTTTACCTAAGTTGTGCACAAATCAAACACTTTAAATAGGGTAGTTATTTATGCCATGTTTAACTTTACTTTACAAAGTTAGTTAACTCAAGAACCAGTGCACACATTGCTATCAATGTGCAATTTCCACATACTTTCAGACTTGTATTGTCAAGCCTGTTCTATATTTCCACATGGAGGGATGCATGAGATTTGTGAAGCGAGCAGCTGTGTGCATTGTTCTGAACTTGGTGTGATCCAGACTTTTGGAGGAGGGAGATCCCTGGCCAGCGTAATTAGCTGTGAAGCAGCTGAATGTCATGGAAACCAGCTGCTTTTGATCCGTGTGTCTCCTGCAGTATCTCTGCTCCACGGCCACGTTCTCAGCAGCCCTTGTTAGGGCTTAGAACCGTTAATCCAGCACTACAATCCTCTGCCATCCTGATCCTGATGCCTGGATGAAAAATTTACACATTCTCACCTTGTTCTCTGAGCCTTTCTCCCTTCTCCCTGTGTCTTTCTCTTTCTGTATCTTCGCCTCTTCTCTTTGTCTCTTCTCTTCCTTGTGATGATTATTTTAAAAGTGTGCTGAGATGGTTTTTGTGTTTGCTTCGCCTGCTTAACCAGAACAAAGCGCCTGGAGAACTGGGAGGGAAGATCAGAGTTTTTCTTCAAAGTTCCCATCACCTGGATGAGAACCTGAGAGACACTATTACAGCCAACAGCACCGCTGCTATGACTTTTAATATCGGTATATCTACCAGTAGCATCAAGACTTTGATATGGTATAATTATTACACAGAGATGCTGACATTATATGAGGAAACTAGAAAAAATACATGTTAATTCATTACTGCTCAAGTACTAAAAGGGTGTATCTAAATCCACTTTTAACTTTATTCATTTTCTTTTCCCTTTATTAATCTGGGGTTGCCACAGCAGAATGAACCACCAACTTATCCAGCATATGTTTTACGCAGCGGATGCCCTTCCAGCTGCAATCCAACACTGGGAAACATCCTCATTTATTTACACACATACACTACAGAAAATTATTTTTGCTTAGCCAATTCACCTTTACCGCATGTCTTTGGACTTGTGGGGGAAACCGGAGCACCTGGAGGAAACCCACGCGAACGCAGGGAGACCATGCAAACTCCACACAGAAATGCCAACTGACCCAGCTGAGGCTCGAACCAGGGACCTTTTTGCTGTGAGGCAACAGCACTACTTATTGCGCCACCGTGTCGCCCCCACTTTTAACTTGTGCCCTAAAAATACTACTGTACAAGGATATTAGGTGTTTTTTGAGTACAGTTTGTGGGAACATTCAGAGGAAGAGAAAAAAAAGTAAACTTCATCACCTCACATAATTGGTCCACATCATGACAATGTGACCTACCCGCATGAGTTATGTCGCTTCACTCCAATTCATTGATTCTCTCGCGGGTCATCGTGGGATAGTGTATCGTCCATTCGATGCTTCAGAATCTCGCTGGAAGTAGTTAGTTATCCTGGCACTTCTCGCACACTGATTTTCAAATTTTATGAATTCAGACATACTACTCATCCCACATACTGTTTTTAGCATACTATACAGTATGGAGGTATGCAATTTCAGACCCAGCCAACAGAATACACAAGACAAGACATGTCACTTGTATATTTTGAAAGGGGAAAAGTCAATATGATAAATAAAGCCCGCCTTCGAGTACAGGAGCCAATCATTGATCATTATATGTCAAATAAAGCCCGATTTGCTTAAAGCCTGTAACACACCAAGTCAACGTTAAAGAAATAGAGACAACAACTGCATCTAGTTCCATCTTTATTCAGTACTCTGTATTGTCATTCCACAACGGGGAAACAAGAACTAGTGCTGCACACATACAAACCATAATCAAAGCAGTGTTTATATACAATTTCCATAGTACTTTTTGTAGACCACAGAGAGATTCGCTCATGCAAATATACAGTTAAGGTCAGAATTATTAGCTCCCCTTTGATTTGATTTTCTTTTTTTAATGTTTCTCAAATTATGTTTAACAAAGCAAGGAAATTTTCACAGTATGTATTATAATATTTTTTTTTTCTGGAGAGAGTCTTATTTGTTTTATTTCGGCTAGAATAAAAACTTTACATTTTTCAAAAACCATTTTAAGGTGAAAATTATTAGCCTCTTTTAGCAATTTTTTTTTTCTCGATAGTCTACAGAATGAACCATCATTATACAATAACTTGCCTAATTACCCTAACCTGCCTAGTTAACCTAATGAACCTAGTTAAGCCTTTAAATGTCACTTTAAGCTGTATAGAAGCTTAGTCTTGAAAAATATCTAGTAAAATATTATTTACTGTCATCATGGCAAAGATAAAATAAATCAGTTATTAGAAATGAGTTATTAAAACTATTATGTTTGAAATGTGAAATGGGTTGAAAAAAATCTCTCCGTTAAACAGAAATTAGGGAAAAAATAAACAGGGGGCTAATAATTTAGGAGGGCTAATCATTCTGACTTCAACTGTATCTGATAATCCATATAATTTGCTATATGAGCCTGATGGGAAGAGAATTGTGAAACACATCAAACAAACTAACCTGACAGAGGCTGAACAATGGGTCACCACTATTGGCTTGGTGTGTCCCAGCATGGGGAGATAACTAGGGACAGAACACAGCCAGAAATTCTGCTTCTAAAACCATGTCCACATGTGCATGGGTATTTTTAAAAAACGTATATTTCCATGCTTTCTTTTAAAAAAAATCTCTGTCCACACGAAAATGCTCTGTGATGCATGTTAAGTGCACGCTCAACCAAAAGGCAGAGATAATGATGCTTTTATGCCGAGTTCACACCAAACTGGGAAGTAAACTGCCTGAGTAAATTACATACAAGGCAAAGTAAACGTTATAACAGAGGTGGATTACCGTCCCGAGGTCAAACGATGTACAATACACAATAAATTTTCGGCAAATGTGCAGAATTGCCTCGTTCACATCTTCAGCGTTTGGTGTGGCTGAGAAAACATAGCACGACAATTTCATGAGACAAACTGTGAAACCGCATGGAAGAAAGTGCGGTTTTGAAAATACCCATGTACACCCCTGATCAATCTATATAAAAAATGACAATTGATCACTTTAATAATTGCTGGAGTAATTAAAATAGTTAGCTGCAGTCCTGTAAATGCAAAAAAAATGTTTACATTTAGGCCACGACACCAACTACAGAAATGTATATTAATAACATCATACCAAAGAACCACCACATCTACATAATTGCTAACATGAATCCACTTTTTCACAACAAAGCGTTCAGTCTGCTTTAAATTATCTCTAATGGAGGTCTACATTCCATTAGCCCATCATGCGAGTACTGCTCCTTCCATCCTAAGTCTCTCTGGTCTGCGATAAATACTCATCTTATTGTGCATGATGAGCCATTGGTCACAACACTGCAATTTGCTGCTGTGCAGAATCTTAGCTTGACTGTATTGTGGCGTACTGCTAATATCTCATTCACAAGCTCATGTTCTCACCTCGAGCGCCGTCTTTGATGTGTGCAGCTGACACCAGGCTGGCTCTGCAAGCTGTGTGTGTGTTAAAAGAAGAATTGGAGCTATATTAAATGATTGCCATCCCCCATATCATGCATTAACAGTCTCTCACTCTACACTGTCAATGATTTGTACTAAAAAGAAACGAGAAGTGATATTGATAGGCTTTCGGTGTATTAGTAATCATTTTGGCTTACAAACTGTAGGAGTTTTAGGCAAGACAAAAATGCATTTGCTAATATGGAAACACTACATGCTAATCAGTGCTACTTGATGTTGTTCACAAAGGCTTTGAAGCATGTATCAAAAAATTATACATCTGTTTATTTGTTTTGCCATGATCACGTAATCAGTGATGTCCGAAGCTTAATTTTTGCCTATACCCATGTGACTGCTTCAAATTTTGATTGAAATGTTTAAACACCCTCGTAGGTTAGTAAAGTGTATAGCGAGAGATTAGGTGTCAATTGCATACATTTCTACTGTTTCAAAGCACTACACCGGTCTCATGCACCAGTAATTCAATTAAAATACAATAGTAATTTATAGTTAAAAGCTTTTGGACAATATTAAAGTGTATTTTTTACAACAATTCTTAAAGAAGGCCACTGCATATTGTAATATGATAAGAAACGCAGGCCAGCTGACGAGTGCAGCCCATAAGCATCACTCCGATAGCCTCCTCTGTAGAGCATTCACCTCCCATTCGGGAATCGTCGGTTTGATCCCCACTCAAAACAAATGGGTGGGAGTGGGACTGGTTATAATATGGTAAATATAAATACTTTTGAATACCTGGTAACATTTTATATGTAAAAACTACAGTAACTGAGTAATTTGTTTATATTACTATTGTTGTATTACTACATGAATGAATTGGTCAGTTGTGAACGTTTCACATTTTTGCAACACAGTGCTTTTCCACACTTTAACCAGCAGAGGTCCCCATCAAGTTCTGATTTTGAAAGCTTCGAGTAACGAACCTTTTTCCGATACAATTGAGTCGAATGGTTCACTGGTTCAGAAAGCTTAATTTCACCATCACTACTAATTAGGCCTCTGTCAGTATCAATTTTCTTGTTGTAATTAATTGCTAAAATGTATATCACAGTATATGGTATTATCACAATATTAACTTATGCTGCAAAAAATCATATAACATGTAAAATAGTAACTTTTATAAAAATACTACTACTACTACTACTACTAATAATAATAATAATAATAATAATAATAATAATAATAATAACAATTAACGTTTTTTTAAGTTTATTGCTTTATTTATATGCATGTTTAGAATAAACCAAAGTTTCAAATTCAATTGCACAAAGATTATAAAGATTAAAATAAAATGATAATCAAATTATAACTACAATTTTAATGCGTTATTAGGCATTAAATACAAAATTAACAAAAGTGTAATGAAAAGTCAGGGTACAACGAACCTGCAGATCCACATGCAGTTTTTTAAACAGATTAGTCAGGCTGGCAATGATCAAAATAGGGGCAAACAGAAGCATACCTGGTATACCTGGTAGCCAATGTTACAGGGCCATGACATCCATCTCAGCAAGGTGTTTAAAAAAAAAACTGTCAGGAAAAAAAGTCAGGAAGGTGGGGGAGTCCAGCTTTGTTTGGGGGAGAGTGCTGAGTGTCGAAAGAGGGAAGGGTTGGCATAAAAATGGGAGTTTCGGTTTGAGCACGCGCTGATTTTCACAGAGGCAAAACAACACACAGACGCAGGGGAGATAGACAGTGACTATGTTTACATGGACATCAGTAATCTTATTAATTTGTCAACTTTAACTGCAGTTTGACACTTACACTTTTATTCAGGAACATTTCATGCATGCCCCGGGACAAACGGATATTGGATGCGAGGAACTGCACTCGTTAGGTACTGTCAGAAAGCTGTGTGTGTAGACTATCCTGTCACAAAATGCGGCAAAAATTCTATACGATGGTAATAATTTAATTAAGGTAATTACATTCGGAGAGCAGCATTTACAGCAGATCTTTCAGTCCATAATATTGTAGTGATATTAACGTACTGTAAACTTAGTAACTACATAATTTTGAGGTATGTCTTTAAAAACTGAAAGAGTACTGCTTACAATACTAACTAACTTTGCTATCTGAATAAACATAAACAAAGCACATTGATCACACACTTAGCAAATCTGTAGAGACAGGACAATAAACACCAACTGGAACTGTGTTTTTTTTTAAAAGGAGATGAGTGGCAAATCCAGATTTCACCATTTTCAGATGCGAAAACTCTCGGGTAAAAGATGTTCCTTAAAAACGTATTTTTGTTGCATGTTAGCAGACCACTTTAATCCACACGTGAGTCCAGCTGCCCTCTCATAGCGGAGAAATGAAAACAAAACCTTCATTGCAGCGCATTTATAACCACAACACTGATGACCCACGTCTCCCAACAATGCTTCTTCTTACACTTGTTTTAATTACAATTGGCAACACAACATGGCGCCTCTCTGCCGTCTGAACACTGTAACAGCTAAAAACAGGTCTCAGAAGCTATCATGCATATTAATGAAGTTGCACCTCATACACAATAGAGCGCGCTGATTGGTTCAAACCAAGTCTTTCTAAGACATTAATGGCTGAAAACTCAAAGATGTCACATTGTACCTGTCAGTACAGACATCCAGTCTACACATTGGAATTCACACAAGGATAAAATCGCTGTGACGTAGCTTCTACATTACTTTTCAAACCGGAAGAATGAATTAGCTCGAAATAACTCAAAAACAACTAATTTTCACTTTTTAGTGAAATATATGTGTCCTAATAGTGTTTTTAGCAGTGTGGGACATATATATTTTGTTTTTGGTGTTTCGTAACGCTTTAACTTTTGGAGCCTTACAAAGTTTTAATGTTCAACAGCATGTGAATATAAAACTATTAAGGTAATCAATTAAGTCCCCATGCATTTGTTGCTATCATGAACACCACTGCAAATGCAATGTGAATATTCTAACAAAGCACTTTGAAAGTTTAAACAAAACAAAAAAAAAAAATTGTTTGCAGTAGTTAGACATGCCTGCTATTACAATGTTGTGCATGTTATATTATGATATATAGAATTATTGAATATCAGCAAATGTCTAGTGCTAATGTGTGTAATTATCGCACAGTTAAAACTACTTCAGATTACTTAAAGGTGAACACAAATTCGTTATGCTTTTTTTTCAATCCCACATAATGGCGTTCGTAGAAGCTATCAAACAGCTATACAAAAGTGGGATAGACTTGGAAGGTACAGTGCTATCTTTCATCTCTGTGTACTCAAACAAGGAGTCTGTATCAAATTAAAAGCAGAGAGGCATTTGATGAGAAGATTTGTATGTGTGTGTGCTCGTGCAGATGCATCTCGTGTGGCTACTGACGTTGTCGTTCTCTTGAAGAAACCATTTCAACTCGTCACATCAATAGGAAACTCTACAGAGCGGAGCGGAACAGAAATGCCTGATAAATCATTTCTGTGCAGAAGCAATTGTCTGCACTCAAACGCACGTCTGACCCTCGTTTCTCGCAGCCTATATCACGAGGAAAGGAAATCTAAGAGTGTATTAGCTTTAGAACATTGTTGATACGTTTGCGCGAGGGCAATGCACTAATGAGCCATGCAGAAAGACAGCGGCCACCCTTCAGAGAATTCTCTCTGTTTCTGGAGGGGTTTGATAGTCAGTTAATGATATATGAATGTAAATATATCAGCATGTTATGGTGTTTTTTTCCATATTAGAGAGAATGAGGCTAGTGGGGGCAAGACTGATAGGCAGATACTGGGATCAGAATGGAGGGCATTTTTTTTTTCGCCGCCCACATCCATCTTCATGACTGCGCTGTTTTGAATCGGAGCGTCTTTATTGTGCTCGAGTCCTGAATTGTCAAAAGCATCAGCTCAGCTGAGACATCTGAGGCCTTTTAAGGCAAGTAGGCGTCTAGTGACTGCCGTAAACGGTGTGAAATTCCTGGCACACAAAAAAGAAGAGTGTGCATTTCAACCTCGGTGCCCATGACATGTGGAAATGGCACATAATAAAAACCAGTACCATCCCAATTAGGGCTCATTGTATGTAAACAGAGGTTGTCTTGGCTAACCGAGGGGAAGCCCATACCGGGTCATTACTCGCTGCCCTTCAACTCCATGGGAAGTTGAATTTCCTCATCTCCAGTTTCCACTAATCATTGTCCTCCAGGGCCAAGGAACCTCCCAGCGTCATCAGCTGCCCTGTCCAAATGCAATCAGCAGTGAACACGGCAATCTTTTTCCCATTAAACAATCGTCCTCCCAGACAGGAGATAGGGGCCGATTCCCCGTCTTACTCCATCACAGGCCTCTAAGGACCATCGCCCTATCGGCCCGCAGTAACGTTAGGAGGCTCCCGCTCACTGAGAGCCTCAAAGGGAAAAACAATGTCTACTTTGTTCTGACAGCGAGCTCTCAGCAGGGAAAATGTTTAAAGGCTACTTAATTAGGAAGAAAGTGAGAGGTAAGGCTATCCTCAGATGTGAATACAGCACAAACAGAGGGAATAAAAGGAGCTCGACTGATCGTTACCTGTTTAAAAGTACTCCTATGCACTTCTTTTTTTCAAGGCTTTATATATGCACTTCCAAAAATATATCCAGGACGATATAAGGTGGCTAATTGTCTCCCAATTGACTAGTCATAGTCTTGAGAACTTTATAACAATTACTTTTACATTGATTACTTGTGTTATAGGTAATGTGCTGCATATGATGTAAGATTTGTTTGTCTTTTTTATATTTTGCAGGTAAAGTTGGCAACAAATGCCCCTATTCAGGTTCCTTTTCAGTAAATGTAAATTTTCATTATTTGTGATTTATTTATTTATTTATTTATTTATTTATTTATTTATTTATTTATTTATTTATTTATTTAAAAAGTTTTTGACCAATAGTTTATCTTAGTTTACATTTACTAAATAACCTTGATGTGGACACTAAAAATTGATTGATGTTGTCATCATTTATTACATATTTGTTCTTAAAGTTGGCATTAGAACGACAGTTAAAACCTCATAGTACAGTGGCCGGGAAGTGCAAAACAATATTACAAAGTGTGAAAAACTTTTATGAAGCTCAAGACAAATTGACATTTTGGAAAACATTTTTACCTATCATAAGACACAATTTTACAGAAAAAAATGATTTTACCAAGGACAAAACAAATGTACATTTTAGAAAAAAACTAAATAACAAGACGCAAAACACTTTTACCAGTCCCGTAACAAATTTACAAAGACAGATTCTTTATGGAAAGAGAATGTACCACACACCGGAAGTGATGCAGGGAAAAGTGTTGTTGTCGTTGGTGGTGAGCGCGGTAAATTCATGTTGTAGAGTAAATGATGTAAATCAAGTTTATGGTGACCAAACATAGACTGCGGTCTAGGGTTGTTTTGCCTGTTTTGTGGCAAACACTTAAGCAGCTTAACGCAATTTTGCTCTATGTGTGGTCTGTGTTTGGAGTTTCTAAAGACGCGGACCAGACGGTGTTACGGTTTAACTGGTGTCCGTGTTAACTGGTGACCCTTTGCACATGTAAACTATTCACGTTTGCAGATTCATCACTTTTTCACATCAACAAAACATGCACATACCAAAAAAAAATATTCTTATTACTTGGTGTCAGTGTGATTGTAAACAATATTGATTTGAATATTTGTGTGGCAGAACAGTATATAACCAAAATTAATG
The DNA here is from genome assembly GCA_903798205.1 of Danio tinwini. Classification (NCBI taxonomy): domain Eukaryota; kingdom Metazoa; phylum Chordata; class Actinopteri; order Cypriniformes; family Danionidae; genus Danio; species Danio tinwini. Next base: position 2,114,956 of record CAIGQZ010000461.1, read on the forward strand.
TAAAGAAATTATTATTAAATTATTATAATTTACATGTCATCAACGAGATTCAAACCCAAGTCAAAAGGTTCAGCACAAGTATCAATCGACCTATCTAACTGAGATATTCAGGACCACACACTGAGGTTTTGATATTTTTATCAACATATGCTGTGCTTTGGTTGTGGTCTCATGTTAACTTATTTCTTTGTACTCGCATTTACAAGTTTCTACATAGTCTCACGCTAATATTTTCTCAGAATAGCTCTAAATGACAAAACAATGTTTTATCGCAGATGGTCAATACAGGGTTTTTATAGTTGTAGACTCATGTTAACCTGTGTCTTTGGACTTGTGTTAACTTGTGTCTACAAAGTCACACACAAGCTGATATTTTCCGGTGTGTGGTACATTCCGCGTCACTTTCGGTGTGTGGTACGTTCCCTTTCCATAAAGAATCTGTCATCGTAAATTTGTTTCGGGACTGGTAAAAGTGTTTTGTGTCTTGTTAATTTTTTTTTCTAAAATGTTAACTTGTTTCGTCCTTGGTAAAATAATTTTTCCTATGTAATTGTGTCTTATGATAGGTAAAAAAAGTTTTCCAAAATGTAAATTTGTCTTGAGCTTTGTAAAAGTGTTTCACACTTTGCAATGTTGTTTTGCACTTCCTGGCCACCGCATCTTAGCCAGCATTAGGACGTGGATGCACTGGGGCACTATTTTTTAACATTTCAGTGTTTACAAATAGATTACATCAAAAAGAACACAAGTAATCTTGACAAACTATATGTCAGTCTAAAGCTACAAACCTCAAGCAGCCATTGTAGCTAGTTGTTTTTCAACGGTATGCTTATAAAGAATGTATTTGCTAAATTTGTGTAAACTGTATTGAAAATGCTTATTAGATATGGAGTACATACCATTGCAATAATAAGACACACACGCATTCATTGCTGTACATCACGATTTATTTTGAACGGTAAGAATCCTCAGAACAACATTCCATAGAACACATTTATCCAACGACACAATACCCAGCAATATTTTTTTTGTTTTTTTAAAACATGTCTAATAGATGTCTAATAGATGTGTAATAGTCGTCTTGGTTAAAACAAGGCTACATTTGGGCTGTCAGTGAAAATCTAATAGACATCTAAGAATAGGCTAAAACTAGACTAGTAATCAAATAAACAGAAATGAATGACTACACATATAAAGTCTGTGTAATCTGTCTATTTGACGACTAGTCTAGTTTTGAGCTATTCTTAGATGTCTATTAGATCACTGACACTGTCACTGACAGCACAAGTTCAGCTTTGTTTTAGCCCATTTACATTAGATGTTGCCTGCCCTGTTGTTGAATATTGGAAGGAATGCATCAATAGAGCCGCCATTTTAGTACAGGGTAGAGCTCCTTTAAAATAAATGCGGGACCAAGCTGTAGTGGAGGACTGTGGGCCATCCAGAGCCAGAGATATACACATATACACATATATCTCTGATCGGGAGTTTTCCCAGTGGTCAGTATGCATTTTTTTATTTTATTTTATTATGAAAATTATAATTTCACATCACTTTTCTATATTGATGGATCAGTGACTGCACGAGCATTCCTGGCAAAGAGTGTGTGTTTGTGTGCATGTAAATGTATTATCCTCCCTCCAGTTAGATTTAATCTAATCCGTATCCTGAAACACACACCCTCTCCTGCTTTCACTTCTCATTCTGTCGGAGGGAGCGATTTGTTTGTGAATGAATCCTTGTTATGAACGACTCGTTCACTTAGCCAACAATAATACAAGTTTCTGGTACCGCAGCATCTCGTTGTCATATTTCTTTTGCATTGTTGAATAATATAAGCAAACAAAACTAGCATAAGCCCAGTATTTAGTGCAAGTTGTTGCTATTTTGCCTTTAGTGAATCCAGTAAGTGTCTGTATTATCATCAATAACGTTACTTGTTGAGCACAAAAGTTCATAACATAAAAATGTAAAAAACGAAATCTTACCTATGAAATGTTCTGCCTTTGTGCTTTGTTTACTTTGTTTGCTCATTACTACACCAGTACACAGCGCTAAAGTCCAGCATCTTCACGTTGGCACAGTCTTCACTAGTGCGGTTGCATGACATTTGTGCTGTGAGCACTGTACAAATGTGGCGGTGCTATTGACTCATGCTCAGGGTCTGAATGTGATATCTAGTGTATATATCTATGGTTTTAGCCAAGCTGTCTACGTTTAGATGTCTATTAGATGTATATTAAACACAAAAGTGTTTGCTAGGTAGTGCTGAATTATGAATGGTTATTCATTTGTTTATGTCACAGTTTCTGCCGAAGACCTGTTGTTTACATTGTTTACTATGTGACTTATGCGCAAATACAGCGTCTTTGTAGTAAAAAAATACACAAACTGAATAAAAAGTTATAGTTACTCAAATCTAAACAAAGCAGTCGAGCAGCCAGTAACTTTTGTTTTAGTTTGACTGATAGACAATTTAGCCATGATTCTTTCGACATATGAAGAAGTTTATTCATCTATTGGACGCATTGTTGGTTAATTGCTCTTTGTGCCCAGTCACTGGTTCAGTGATATGTCAATCCTTAGGTGACGTGCACAGCTTTATGCAAACAGTTAGAGCTAAAGAATTATATACTATAATTTGTGTATGTTTAGTACAGCATATTATTTGCAGTAAATAATTGAACTGAAGCATTATGCCTCATATGTTTCATTGACAGTTTTATTGATCACTGAGATATGATTAACTTGGATTTAAGTTGCTTCAATTTAAAAATGTAAATGGCAAATATAGCTTAGATATAGTTCAGCTTATTTTGCCAAGTAGCTTTGAGGTTAGCTTGCTACATTTCCCAGAGGGTAGTTTTTAGCGTAGTTATACATTTCAAGTAGAGTAGCTAATAGCTAGGCCCACACGGAATCTGCTCACGCAGAATTCCGCAGATTTTCGTAGATTTTTGGCCCATCATTGATTCTGTTTATGTACTTGTGTAAATGTGTGTAAATGTATATTTATTCAGTTTTTAAATTAATTTCAGTAATATTATTGACTAATATGAAAATGTTCATATGATTTATTTACAATACAGTTTGTAAAGTAATGTTTTAGTATTATATAGAAAACTCGCTTTGTTTACCAAATAAAGTTAATCTAATTGGATTTACATTGTAAACATGAAATACAAGTGAAAAAGGTATTAGTTTTAGTTCATATATTAAGGGTTTAGTTATGATAGTCTCAAAATCATTCCACATAAATCCGCAGATTTTTAACAAAATTCTGCGCAGAAATAGCAAAAAATGCCCGCAGATTCCATCTGGCCCTACTAATAGCTTAGCTCACTACATTTTTCAAGTAGCATGTCCAACACTGGTATTTG
>CAIGQZ010000461.1:2143335-2157462 GCA_903798205.1 Danio tinwini
ATTTTTATTTATTTATTCAGATCAAGCTCAATAGCATCAATTAAGGTGCTTTTTAAGGTATAATTATTATGCAATCACATTTATGGCAATTCATTTACAAAAGTCTGCTTTGGCAAGGCTTCTAAAACAGACTAAAAACCAACTTTGTTTTGACCTGATTTTGTTAAAAATTAGGGTCACACTTTATGTTGATGGTCCGTTTGTTGATTTTATGTAACATTGCAACTGCATGCCAACTAATTCTCATTAGATTATAAGTAGGGGTTAGGGTTTGTATAAGTACTTGCAAAGTTTCTTATAGTCAGTTAAATGTCTGTTGAAGGAGCAGTATCAACAGATATTAAGCAGACAGTCTACTAATACTCAAATGGACCATCAAAATAAAGTGTTACCAAAATGACATCACTCCAGTTTGTTTTCAATTCTGCTCCATGGGAATCTCGCAGAACAAAATTAGCATTAGCTCTGACCATAACTACTTTCAAACATGTTAATACTGGTAATACAAGCTGACTCTGCAATGTTTTGATTACTTTAAGGTTTTGCAAAGATACTCTAATAGCCATAGATTTTTACCTTGAGCTATAGCAGTATAAATCACAGGCCTGAAGGCAATGTACAATTGGAGTTTATTATGGCTGTGTTATTGTGTCTGATCCCGTGTCTAGTGGTGCAGGTGGTGGCCGCAGCTTGTTGAAGCTTCAGCAACCAATCTGGGCATGACGTAACCCAGGCATTATAATGACCACGTGCAAATCACACAGACCAGCCATGAGGTCATGTCTCAACGCTCTCTCTGTCTCACTCCCTCTCTTGAATGTATCCTTTCAGGGAAAATGTGGTGAGGAAAACATTCATGGTAAATAAAATAAATCATCCTACACTCTTCCTGGTGTGAGCACAGAGAGAGAGAGGGGGATTCGCCGTTTCGCTCACTGCTCATCTCTGCCTGTTCAGCTGCTCCAGGAGTGACTGTGTGACTCTTCTGCTAATTGCATCTGTGCTAAATTTAGCCCATGCGACAAGGAATCCTTTTGATTGGGGGAGTAGAAAATTCTTAAAAACATACCCTTGCCTGCCAGGAAACTCTATAGCAGGCCTTCTATCCCTTTCACTTTGTCTCTCTTCCTTTTTGTTTCTCTCTATCTGCCTATCACCTGGGAATAAATGTACTATTTCATATGTCAGACTTGTCAATCAATAGGAGTTGTGGGAAGTCATTTGGTGATGGCAGAGACTGTTCTCTCTAGCAGCTGTAATTTCTCTCTTTTTGAGGTTGTTTATTAGCCTATCAGCATGGGTTGTACTCCACCTCCTGTCAGTCAAAGTCTACATGCCAACACAAATCAGTCAGCTTTCAAGAAGCTCTCATCGCCTATATAGGGGAAATATGCTTGAGGTCAGTCAAACTGGAGATTTTTTTTAAGTAAACATTGTGTTGTGGGTTACCTTTACTCATATTCGGTTTCTGAACAACACAGTTTAAACACTGGTTAAACAACGTATGTTTTAATAGACATACTGTACATACTGTATCATAGTGGGCGGTGCTTTGACATATAGCGAAACTGAGCTGTAGGTGTTTTGAGGTCGAGTCCTGACTCACTGACCTTTTACAATCCCATGCCCTTCTCTCTCCAACTTTGCTTCTTGTCAGTACATACTATCCTATCATTATAAAGGCAAAAACAAACCTTAAAAGGTCAGTGCCGATAGCCTATAGTGGGCAGTGTGCTCACATAGCATTGCTGAACTTCAAGCGCACTGAGTTCGAGTTCTGGTTTAGCAACCTTGCAGTTTACATTACACTTACATTACCAAGGCAACAACCAACGTATTTGTATTACATTCAAAATACAACTTTTGTTAATTTTAAGGAAAATAGTTATTTTTAAGGAGACAGCCCTTAAAAGAGCACCTCTGACTCCATACTTCCAGAGCACCCTCCAATGAATGCCATGAGGGCCACAGTTAAATGCCTACACATGTGAACTGGTTGGACATACTTCCTTGAACCCTCGAGTAACCTGGTGAGGGTATAGAGCTGGTCCAGTTATTATTATTATTTTTATTTTATTTATTTAATTTTTTTCTATTATTTATTATTATTATATGTATATTTATATTTGTTTTATTAAAAACAAGCTTAGATTTGTCCACTTGTTGGGTTTTGGACCATATGGGACATATGACGTGTGTTTGGATATAACTCATCAATTGAATTGTTTATATAATAGTTTACTGGAAATGAATTTAGAATTTGTTTTGAAACAAATATTTGCGCTTAACAAACAAAATTAAATATGTAGGCTAATGAATGTCTTTAGTGGAGTGTGTACAACACTGTTTCCTTATCCATGAAGAAGATAAATAGAAAGAGAAAGAGAAAGTAAAGAGGCCAATGGAGTAGGATTGTTCTTTATCCTTGCGGTGCAGATGGTCTGTTTAACTGTGTTCATGCTAGTGAAGCATTCAGTTTTTCCACTTACAAAGTCCGCCATGTGAATAGCAAATGTGCTATGGCTTAAAGGGAATGGAAGATGAGAATCTGATTGGTTTATTCTCAAACATACCCATAACTCATAAAAAAAATTATAAGCATAACCTTGATAGACCATGTCCTGTGGTGCAAACCGTATTTTTCCATCCTTAAAATAACAAAGTTTTTAGAGTTTCAGTTCAGTACCACAGTGGAAAATAAAACAGTTGTCATGCTGACTTAAATAGGTTGGCATGGAATGGAATTGTTAAAGTCTGCATAAACCAGAAGCTGTGACTTTTTTTTTTATTCATATTGTGACACAGTTCCTAGAGAAACAGAATTTTAAATGAGAAACCAGTAGTCGTGGCTTGTTTTTTTTTTTTTGCCTGTGAGCGGATAGAAGTAGGCATTTCATTCAGAAAGATCAGGAAAAAGGTTTTAGAAGAGTTATTACAACCTAACAGACACCTCCTTCTAACCATTGCTCTTTGTTGTCAAAACTGACAATTGGAGAGGCGTGGTGAAGTATCATAACCACGCCTAATTCCTGAGACAGACAAAAACCAAAGTCCCTTTAAGGCAAGTCATTTCACTCGGTGGCCATCTTTGAAGCGCCTCTCGGCTGGTATGCTCAGGCATTCTATCTGAATGGGGAAACATTCAGGAATCCCCAATAAACTTAAACAACAGTCTCATAGGTTACATTTTTAAAAACTTTTAAATCAAACAAAATCAACATTTTTTCAGGTTGCCCAAGCTAATGCCTATGCGCACTGGAACGGAACGAAAACACGACACTGACCACCGGCTCTTGTACACATTATCATACACTGAATAATCCTCGGCCGATCGTGCTGATCTTCTGACGTCATTCACAACTTGTTCTTGATGGCGAATCTCCTCCAGAAATAACAGCGACTCTTTGTTTACAAGTTTGTGGGCATTTGAGTAGTTGCTGTTATGTGAAGTGCATTTAACAGGACTAATTGTACCTTGCCTCTATTTTATACAGATTACAAAACCAAAAAACTGTTGTTTTCAAGTGTAGTTGGTTCATTTAAAAGTACAGATTCCAAGCTTTATGTGAATATATTTCTTATGTCTATGAAACAAGTATTCGCTGAGATTTCAGTGTGTTTGGTGACCACATAAACTTCATATCGTAAAAGCACATGTCTGGTCTGAGCTTCTTCCCCAGAGTTCATATCGATTAATGATTGGCTCCTGTACTAGTAGGCGGGGCTTCATCTGTCATATTGACCATTACACTTTTCCCCATTCAAAATTATACGAGTGACATGTCTTGTGTATTCTATAGTATTTGCATAAATCTGAGAAATTAACAGAAAACAAACAGGATTTTCAGATTTTGATTTTATATTAATATTCTATAGAATCTATTCTTAATGACATGCATAGATGAATTGTTCACCACAAAACTAGCTATAGTTTACACACAAAATCCAATAGTGGAAAAGCAGCTATAATTGGCTATGTACCAGAGTTAGGCACTGATGTGATTTCTGGATTAATTGTAAAGCTAGAGTGAATGTTAGTTGAACATGTTTTGAAGGCCTATTACAATTTCATGTTAGTTTAAAACATTTAGACACAAGACATTACAATGTTGCAGGTTTAACAAATGTAACTTTATTTTATTTCAACAGAGAATTTGTTATTTTACATCTAATTATTCATTTATCAATGCTGTTAGTCTTCCCAAAAAAACATAAACTGATGTTTATTGAATTTTGATCTTTGTTCTATTGCATTTATCAAAACTCATCCGCGTGCTCTGGTTTCCCCCACAGTCCAAAGACATGCAATATAGGTGAATTGAATAAGCTGAATTGGCTATAATGTATGTGTGTGAATGTGAGAGTGTATGGGTGTTTCCCAGTGATGGGTTGCAGCTGAAAGGGCATCCATAAAACATATGCTGGATAAGTTGAAGGATCATTCCACTGTGGTGACCCCTGATGAATAAATGGACTAAGCAAACAAAACAAACAAAAAGAAAATGAATAATAATAATAATAATAATAATAATAATAATAATAATAATAATAATAAGGTGAGTGCACTCTCCTAACAACACATCCACATAATAGGTTTAGTTTTTTTTTTTTAAATGCCACATATCCCAATAAATTGACCACCACAAACTTAAGTAATGTAGCACAATTCATATAAATATACTCATCACAAAAATGTTACATCTGACTAAGTGTCATGGGTTCCTGTGTCCATGTGCTTTCTGTGTTTTTCTAATGCCCCGATGTTCCATGTGTATTTCTTTATGTCATGTGATCTGTTTGTTTTAGTTTCCCATCATTATTAATTCTTATTAGTTTCACCTGTGTCACACCCCCTGTTTGTATTCAGTGAAATTATGTCATATGTATTTAAAGCCCTGTTTTGAGTTCAGTCTTTGTCTGGAATTATAATGTCGACCTTGACAAGAGTCCTGAGCTCCATGGTCCAGTTATGAGTGTTCAGTTTGTAAATAAATACTGTACGTGTTTTGATACTTCCTGTGCCTTTATGAGCGAGCAAGACGCAACACTAAGAAACGTCAACAAATGCATGTGAAATAAGGTCAGTTCCAAACAAAAATAATTTAAATGTCTTTTATTATTATATTTTTTTTTTACTGTATTTGATTAGATTGGATTGTAGTTCCAAAACACTGTTCACATTGGTGCAAGCTGTCATTAAGTCTGGCCCTACATGTGGTGTAATTGGACAAGTGACATCAGATGCATATTGATCTAAACATGTCATCATAAATAATGAGCAGATTCAATATGGTTCGAGCCATTGGTGGGCTTTAGGAATAGGAACAAATCAGCAATTAATTGTCAGTCTACTAAACATTGACTGAATACAGTATGAATGCTGTCATTGTAACATTCTTTTATTTTTCTAAAGGTAAAAGATACATTTGATATGTATAAACCAATCCTGGTTCAGTTTGGCCAACCATAAACGTATCTCTCTCTCACTTCTCCTTGATTTGTAATAATTTCTGGCAGTCTATATTCTAAAGGTTTTGTTAGTTTTTTTTTTTTTTTCCCAGTATGAGACCATTTTTATCATCATTGATGTTTTTTTTTTTTCATTCATTCAGCTTAGTCCCATACACTCTTCCTTATTCACACACCCATTCATACACTAAGGCCAATTAAGTTCATCCAATTCCCCTATTGAGCATGTCTTTGGGCTGTGGGGGAAACTGGAGCACCCAGAGGTAACCCAAACTAACATGAAAACATACTGAAAACTCCACACATAAATGCCAACTGGCCCAGCCAAGACTCGAACCAGCAACCTTCCTGCTGTAAGGCTACAGTGTTAATCACTAAAACACTTGTTTTGTTTTTTGCTGCAATGATCAGCAAAATGTGCTAATTTAGTTTGGTTCAATGACATTATGTTTGATGCCTTGATATTTGGCCGATTGATGATGATCACATTATGTAAACACAATATATTGTTTGCCTCTAAACTCCTATTTAAAGTTTAAATATTATGCGAGCAAATCTGAGTTTTACTTGTTGAAGGTTTTGCTAAGTTTTACAAGCTAATCACTTTCTTCAAACCTACAATTAGGTAAATTTTTGGCTCTATACACCAACACAATGGATTTGAAATTAAATGACGTGCTTTAACTGCACACTGTTCGCTTTAATTTGAGAGTATTTACATCCAAATTAGGTGAACGCTATAGGAATTACAAGAGTTTGCATATGTGCCTTCCACTTGTTAAGGGTCCAAAAGTAATTGGCCAATTGGCTTCTAAGCTGTTCCATGGCCAGGTGTGTATGTTATTCTCTCATTATCCCATGTACAATGAACAGATAAAAGGTCCAGTGTTCATTTCAAGTGTGCTATTGACATTTAGAATCTGTTACTGTCAACTCTTAAGATGAGATCCAAAGAGCTGTCACTATCAGTCAAGAAAGCCATCATTAGGCTAAAAAAGCAAAACAATCCCATTAGAGAGATAGCAAACACATTAGGCGTGGCCAGAACAACTGTTTGGAACATTCTTAACAAGAAAGAACGCACCAGTGAGCTCAGCAACAGCAAAAGACCCGGAAGACCGTGGAAACTGTGGGGGACGATCAAAGAATTCTTGCACTGGTGAAGAAAACACCATTCACAACAATTGACCAGATCGAGAACACTCTCCAGGAGAAAGGTGTATGTGTCAACAATCAAGAAAAGACTTCACCAGAGTGAATACAGAGGGTTCACTACAAGATGTAAACCATTGGTGAGCCTCAAAAACAGTAAGGCCAGATTAGAGTTCTAAAAAAGCCTTCACAGTGCTGGAACAACATCCTATGGACAGATGAGATCAAGATGAGAAGATTATGGAGAAAGAAAGGAACTGCTCATGATCTTAAGCAGTGATGATGGTAGTAGTGACATGGTGTGGGCATGTACGGCTGTCAATGGAACTGATTCTCTATTTAAGCCAAATACTTCAGAATTCATTGGACGGTGCTTCACAGTGCAGATGGAGAATGACCCAACGCATACTGCAAAAACAACTAAAGAGTTTTTGAAGGGAAAGACGTATAATGTTATGCTATGGCCAAATCAATCACCTGAACTAAATCCAATTGAGCATGCATTACACTTGCTGAATACAAAACTGAAGAGAAAATGCCCCAAGAGCAAGCAGGAACTGAAGACAGTTGCTGTAGAGGCCTGGCAGAGCACCACCAGGGATGAAACCCAACCTTCAAGATGCAATTGATTGCAAAGGATTTGCAACCAAGTATTAAAAAGTAAACATTTGATTTATTATTATTTTTCTGTCCAATTACTTTTGGACCTTTTTAACAAGTGGGAGGTACATATGCAAACTGTTGTAATTCCTACACCGTTAACCTGATTTGGATGTAAATACCCTCAAATTAATGCTGACAGTCTGCAGTTAAAGCTTGTTACATTTCAAATCGATTGAGCCTAAAATGTTAGAATTGTGTTGATGTCCAAATATTTATGGACCTATCTGTACTCAAAAGTGTTGCACCTTTTTGTTTGATCATGCATTACAACCGCTCCTCTTAGCATGCATAAGATAGACTTTAGAGAGCGATTCTTTCTTAGATGATGTGCTGTTCAATATATATATATATATATATTTTTTTTTTTAATTGGTCTAGATGTTTGTCAGATCAGTTCTGATATGGTGATCATCACAGACAACCATATACAATGTAAAAAATTTTGGGTTTCACACAATGTCTTCATGTTATTCCATCACAAATCAATCAAGTTAGCTTAATAATTATTATTAAATTTAAGTTAATTGAACATAATTAACAAAGAAAATGCTAGAATTGTGTTGATTTTAGCTCATTTTATGTAAATAGTTTGAACAAGCAGCAAAAAAAAATCTCAAAAGAGAATTAGTTTAGCAGTCAATTGAGTGTAACTTGCAACTTCAACCAAAATCCTATAGTGTGGCTTTTGAATATCAAATATATTCTGATTACCTGTTATTGTGCCACATGTTTGCTGTGATGACCGACTAATAGCTTGTAGGTGAAAACATGCTGTGCCTGGTTAGGACATGTTAAGTGTGGTGTTCAATATAAATACACATGGGCACAGAAAATGCATTTCTTTTTTAGATGTTAAACGATCATTGTCAGTCGGCACATAAACCTGATGGCGTGTATGAGTTTATCATACTGATGTCATGTGTATTGAGCAGATTATGACCGTATAGGATAATGAATATTGTCCAGTCAGGCAATAAATCTTCTGGACACTTCAGCATTCCTCCTAACACACTTTAACACACTTCCACCATGTGCTCGCTCACAAATCATGTCCTTTGATATGTTTAATGACACTGTATTGTGAGCTGGCTTTCACAGTAATTAATGCATTCTTCATAATCTGTATAAACGGCTAAATACAGAATTGATTATGTTAAAAGAAATAGCTATGAAAAGATACAAATCACACTAAAAGCATTGTCTTATTCACGATTACATTGTATATTATATTTGATACGCATGACTGAATGTTATAATGCAATCGAAAAGCTTGTTTCCAATCAGTGTGTTTGTGTGTGTGTGTGAGAGAGAGAGAGAGAATGCATGTGTTAAAATCAGTGTTATTTGTCATATACTGTATATATAGTTGAAGTCAGAAATATTAACTCACCCCCCCCCCTTTTTTTTTCTCTCCATAAATGATGCTTAATGGTGCAAGGAAATTTTCACAGTATGTCGGATAATATTTTTTTTTTTCTTCTGGCGAAAGTCTTGTTTTATTTTGGCTAGAATAAAAGCACTTTCTATTTTCATAAAAAAACTATTTTAAGGTCAAAATTATTAGCCCCTTTAAGCATTTTTTTTCTTTTTCTAGTCTACAGAACAAACTATCATTATAAAATAACTTGCCTATTAACCCTAACCTGCCTAGTTAACTTAATAACCTAGTTAAGCCTTTAAATTGTCATTTTAAGCTGTATAGAAGTGTCTTAAAATATCTAGTAAAATATTATTTACTGTAATCATGGCAAAGGTAAAATAAATCAGATATTAGAAATGAGTTATTCAAACTATGTTTAGAAATGTGTTGCAAATCTTCTCTCTGTTAAACAGAAATTAAATAAAAAATAGACGGGGGGGGGGGCTAATAATTCTTACTTCAACTGTATATGTATGTTGTGTTCATTCGAATTGTGAATTAGGTCTTGAATTCATTGTTTTTAGTGTTATATGTAATTGAGGCAAGCAACTTTTGACAAATTTTGCCAAAGTTTGTCTTGATACATTCGTTTGGTTGCTCTAAGAATATTAATACTAATTATGCCTTAATTAACTGAAATTCCTGTCCGCCATTTAGCCCTAAGTCAAAAACATTTTTTATTTATTTTTTTTTTTTAACTCCTACATCGTTTGGCTGTATCTCTGCAATAGTTAAAAATAATGGCACCACATTTTAGGTCCTCACTCTAACCACATTGGTCAGCCCACCATAAACATTTTGTGACAGCGCCACCTATGGGTCAAGAGTTATAAGACATTCATAAGCCATTATTAATGAAACTTGTAAATTTGTTAATAACTTTTAACTGCATATGCTTATTTTGATGAAATTGGTCTCAAATTATTCATTTGTTCAATCGAACAACACAGATACACATTATGCCATAATCTGCCAAACTTTCTGTTCGCCTTTTTGATTTTGTTCAAACCATTTGGTCCAATCTTCACCAAATTTGGCTCAGATCCTCTTCAGACCACGTAGACTAAAAATTATGGAATTCATGTTGAATGGAAACTGTTGTCATTTAGCATATGCGCAAACTTGATGTAATGCTGCCAGATGGCATTACAGGCTGAATCACTGCAATGGTTTGAAATATTGAAACCAAACTTAATGTGTTTTAAACCATGCTTTTTTTTTCATTATAAGTTTTATAATGTGTCCGCTGGGCTGATTTGACAATTGATAATTGCTGCTTGCAGCTATATTTCATAATTAGTTTATTTGAGCTTTATTTTAAATAGATAATGGTTTAATAGTTGTTTAACAATACTTGAAATCATAAATTTCATAAAAACAAATAGCCATCAATTATTAATAAAGAAATAATTGAGCTTGATATTTTAGCTTGTTTGCAGGACATCAGTTTGTGATTTGTACTATTATTATTATTATTATTATTATTATTATTATTTGCAGCTTTTTTTCAAGCTAGTTGTGATGTTGGTATTTTTGTTGTTGTTGGTGATGGCAAATTGTAAAAGCTTGTCATGAATATTTATACTCTGAGTCTTTGAAAAAAAAAAAATCCCCAAATCTCTTTTCTCACATGCCAACCGTATCAATTTGATGTCACATACGCAATGACCATTTCCAGAGTGAGAAATCAGCTTCTAAACACACCATCCCCAAAGTCTCTCTTTCACACCCTGTCTGATTCATTCATTAAAAAATGAGTGTGAAAGGGAAAAAAACATGGAGGGGGTAAAAAAGAGAAAACATCAAACCCGTGTGTGTGTGTCAACCTCACTACAGACCTCTGGGGGAATCACCTCTTCAGTGCCTTCAGAGCGACTCTGAGGACATCAAACACTCCAATCACCAACCAGATGAAAAAGAGCCCCGCTAATCACAAAACTTGTCATTTCTCACAAGTGTCAAAATCAGGGTCCTCACTTGAAACAGCCTGGAAATAACGCTGCACTGATTTCCTAAGCGCAAAGAGGAGTGGAAAGCTGTTGCACTCTGTGATGTGTCATATCAAGTCTGACACTATAATGTAAATAATGTTGGGCTCTGAGACTATATGTAGTTCTTCATTAACTATCTTAAGGAACGGAATCATGGGGAATGAAGTTTAGTTCACGACGAAGGCGCTTGTCAATAATGTTATATGTAAGTTAAAAAATGATCCGTAATGCATGTCTGTGAATGAGCATGTATGGGTGTTTCCCAGTGATAGGTTGCAACTGGAAGGCCATCTGCTGCGTAAAAACATGTGCTGGATGAGTTAGCTCATTCCGCTGTGGCGACCCCATATTAATAAATTTACTAAGCAGAAAAGAAAATGAATGAATGAATGAATGAATGAATGAATGAATGAACTTTTGTCTTGGTGGCTTGGTGTTTAGCACTGTCGCCTCACAACAAGAAGGTCTCTTGTTCGAGTCCCGGCTGGGCCAGTTGGCATTTCTGTGTGAAGTTTGCATGTTCTCACAGTGTTTGCGTGGGTATTTTAAACCCGTAAAACATATGCTGGAATAGTTGGCAGTTCATTCCACTGTGGTAATAATAATAATTATTATACTGATAATAATTGTAAACCTATTCATCGAACAGTGATCATCGAACAATCAAGCGTTTCATTCAAAATAGTCAACAAGGTCGCAAGAAGCGTGTGGAAAAACCAAAGCGCAAAATAACTGCCCATAAACTGAGAAAAGTCAAGCGAGCAGCTGCCAAGATGCCACTTGCCACCAGTTTTGCCATATTTCAGAGCTGCAACATCACTGGAGTGCCCAAAAGCAAAAGGTGTGCAATACTCAGAGACATGGCCAAGGTAAGAAAAGCTGAAAAACGACCACCACTGAACAAGACACACAAGCTGAAACGTCAAGACTGGGCCAAGAAATATCTCAAGAATTTTCTAAGGTTTTCTGGACTGATGAAATGAGAGTGAGTCTTGATGGGCCAGATGGATGGGCCCGTGGCTGGATCGGTAAAGGGCAGAGAGCTCCAGTTTGACTCAGACGCAAGCAAGGTGGAGGTGGAGTACAGGTTTGGGCTGGTATAATCAGAGATGAGCTTGTGGAGCCTTTTCGGGTTGAGGATGGAGTCAACCTCAACTCCCAGTCCTACTGCCAGTTTCTGGAAGACACCTTCTTCAAGCAGTGGTACAGGAAGACGTCTGCATCCTTCAAGAAAAGCATGATTTTCATGCAGGACAATGCTCCATCACATGCATCCAAGTACTCCACAGCGTGGCTGGCAAGAAAGGGTCTAAAAGAAGAAAAACTAATGACATGGCCTCCTTGTTCACCTGATCTGAACCCCATAGAGAACCTGTGGTCCATCATCAAATGTGAGATTTACAAGGAGGGAAAACAGTACACCTCTCTGAACAGTGTCTGGGAGGCTGTGGTTGCTGCTGCACGCAATGTTGATGGTGAACAGATCAAAACACTGACAGAATCCATGGATGGCAGGCTTTTGAGTGTTCTTGCAAAGAAAGGTGGCTATATTGGTCACTGATTTGTTGTTTTGTTTTTGAATGTCAGAAATGTATATTTGTGAATGTTGAGATGTTATATTGCTTTCACTGGTGATGGGTATACTGTGATATCTCGCAGAATCAGTTTTATTGCCAAGTGTGCTTCACACACACAAGGAATTTGTTTTGGCAACAGAAGCTTCCAGTGTACATAAAGTGACAACACAAAATTAAATACAAGAAAAAAAAATGCAATAAACATTAAACATTAAACAGAGATGCAGTTAGTCAAAAAGATCTGGATGTTGAGTTGAGTATGTACAGATATGTTGTAAATATACAGGTTATAAGGTGCTGTGTACAAGTGCGTATGAGAAAGTATTGCACGTTTATTGCACAATATGGGAATATTTAACTGTTCATGAGGTAGATGGCCTGAGGAAAGAAACTTTTCCTGTGTCTGGCTGTTTTTGTGCTCGGTGCTCTGTAGCGCCGACCAGACGGTAACAGTTCAAACAGGTAGTGTGCTGGGTGTGAGTCGTCCAGAGTGATTTTACGAGCCCTTTTACTCAGTTCTTGAAGTGTAGGAAGGGTAGTGTCGGTGATTCGTTCAGCTGTCCGGACTATTCGATGTAGTCTACGGAGGTCAGTATTGGCAGCTGAGCTGAACCAGACGGTGATTGAAGTGCAGATGATGGATTGGATGACAGCTGAGTAGAACTGTACGAGCAGCTCCTGTGGCAGGTTGAACTTCCTCAGCTGACAAAGGAAGTACAGTCTCTGCTGGGCTTTCTTTACAATGGAGTCAATGTGAATGTCCCACTTCAGATTCTGAGAGATGGTGGTGCCCAGGAACCTTAAATGACCCTACTGCAGCCACAGTGCTGTTCATGATGGTGAGTGGGGGGAGTGCAGGGGGGTTTCGCCTAAAGTCCACTATCATCTCCACTGTTTTGAGCGTGTTCAGCTCCAGGTTGTTGTATCTGCACCATAAAGCCTGCCGCTCCATCTTCTGTCTGTATGCAGACTCGTCCCAGTTCCGGATGAGGCCGATAACAGTAGTGTCATCCGCAAACTTCAAGAGCCTAATGGAGGGGTCTTTTGCAATGCAGTCGATATATACACACACACACACACACACACACAAAAAATCTGAAGTCAGAATTATTTTTTCTGATTTTTTTTTTAATGGAGAGTTGTTGTTGTTGTTGTTTTTTCAGCTCATTTCTAAACATAATAGTTTAATAGTTTTAGAAACTAATGTCTAATAACTGAATTATTTATCTTTCCCATGATGACAGTAAATAATATTTGACTAGATATTTTTCAAGAGACTGGTATTCAACTTAAAGTGGCATTTAAAGTCTTAACTAGGTTAATTATGTTAACTAGGCAGGTTAGGGTAATTAGGCAAGTTATTGTATAACAGTGGTTTGTTCTGTAGACTATCAAAAATATAGCTTAAAGGGCTAATATAATATATAGCTAATATAGCTAATATAATTTTGACCTTAAAATGTAAAAAAAAAAAATAATAATAATAATTGCTTTTATTCTAAAATAAAACAAGACTTTCTCCAGAAGAACAAATATTATCAGACATACTATGAAAATTGCCTTGCTCTGTTTAACAGCATTTGGGAAATATTTAAAAAAGAAAAAAAAAATCAAAGGGGGCTAATAAGTCCGACTTCAACTGTATATATTCTTATTTCATCCTTTGCATGACATGTTTTCATGCATATGCAGCCTTGTGAACAAGCAGACTCGCGTGCTCTAGATCTTATCAAGAGAGGAAAAAGAATTTGAGGCTTCATTTTGTATTGCCTATCAAGAAAAGAGGCAAGGATAAGATAAAGGAAAATGAGAGAGAGAGAGAGAGAGAGAGAGAGAGAGAGAGAGAGAGAGAGAG
>CAIGQZ010000461.1:2218142-2232493 GCA_903798205.1 Danio tinwini
ACACACACACACACACACACACACACACACACACACACACACACACAACGTGACGTGGAGCCGATTCGCAAATCACAACACATTATGTTGTTTTGACCAATCAGAGTCTTTTGAGGGTGGTCCTTTCAGAGGAACTAGGAAATCTGACAGTCATTTTCATGTTAGCTGAGTAGCTGTATATAAGCAAAATAAGAGAAGATAACGTGATTTTCTACAAGTGAAGCATGAGCACACATTGTGCATCTTATAAACACAACCAAGCCTTAAAATTACACTCTGGACCACCCCTTTAAACCTGATATTTAATTAATCTTGTGTTTATCTGACTACTCTTTGGTCTTTTGAATCTATTACTTCTTCTCAGTTAATGTGTTTTGCCTGAGCACAAAGATAAGTTAAGATATGACTTTTGTAACCACATACACTGATTCTGCACATTTGACTGATTGCTACAGTATATTGTATAAACTTATTTTTTGTTATACTTTTATAATGGTCATTATTGGTTATTAAAACTGATATTCGGCAAAAGAAAGGGTATGTTATATATTTTTCAATGAAAATGAAAGGAGGCAGTAATGTTATAGGCTCTGTTTTGTTATAAATATGCATACAGTAAGATGATGGTCATATAAATATGTAGCTACATGACACCTCAACATTAGTGATGTGCAATACTACTGGTTTCCTAAACGATCCGATACCAAGTAAAATGAAGACGAGTATCGGCGATACAGATCCGTTACCGATACTGCCCAAAATGACTGTTTGGGAAATTAAAGTAACAAGAAGTGTACTTAAAAGTGTCACTTCAAACTGAATATGAGACATATTATGGGTTATTCTTGTTTATTGATGAAGAATTATCATACAAAAAAAAAAAGAGTAAACTTACAAATGTATTGACAG
Organism: Danio tinwini; assembly: GCA_903798205.1. Taxonomy (NCBI): domain Eukaryota; kingdom Metazoa; phylum Chordata; class Actinopteri; order Cypriniformes; family Danionidae; genus Danio; species Danio tinwini. The sequence goes on from CAIGQZ010000461.1 coordinate 2,219,052, forward strand.
CAGCTGAGCATGTATATCTTAAAACGCCTGCCTGAACATCTTATAAAAAAACATTCACACTTCTATGTTTAGTGACATGTTAATCCGGTTCCCCTGAAAGTGTTTTTAACCTTTTACTGTTGTTTTATCATTGTCACAAAAAACTAAAGCCCGCAAAATACAGCCCCATCGCCACATTTTCTCCCTTTGTACCTGTATGGTGCCTGCCTGCTGCACCTATGGACTCTGAAAGCAATGTCTGTCTCGCCCTAGCAGCAACTGTGCCTCTCCCTTGCTCTTCTTCTGACCGCCTAGTCATGACGTTGTCATATTCTGTCTTGTGACTTATCTGTAGATGTTTGATCAGGTTTGTGGTATTACCACAGTACCTCACTGCTTTGTTACACGTGTCACAATCCGCATCTTTTGAGTTTATGGAAGTGAAGTAGCTCCACACATAACTTCGCTTGCGGTCACTCATATCCAATGACAGCGTGACTGAACAACAAGTGCCAGCAGACTGAGTGGCTAGCTAGCGTGCTCTGCAGTTGTACAGTGCCATATTATGCACATGACTTGGCTGGCGGAAGAAGAAGTAGTTCCGACAAAGTTGGCATTACTCAGATAAACTAGGGTAATTGTGGTTACTTTCCACTATTTCTATTTGCAATAAAATACGAAAATATAGATATTTTGATAAGAGAATCGATTCTGAAAACATACAAAGCTGCTATCGGAGATATTGATATTTTAGTATCGATCCGCACATCACTACTCAACATTTTTAGTGTCTGTTAAGTTAATATCAAATTGAAAATAGGCAGTTTCTTATATCAAGTTTTCAATTAATTGTATCGATAGTGAAACAATGTAGCCAGGGTGATGTGAATGAAGTTATAAAGTACACTGTTTCCTTTGAAGATTTACCCGACGTGCCCTCGGGAGTTTGTTTTCCATATCAAACTTATTGTCTGAATTTACAAGACTTTGTGCACTTAATACTGAGAAAAAAGCCCAATCAGATAGGCGAGTGTCTGCAGCCATGCCTCCGTTTTCAGACATCTCCGTTTTCCCCCATCCACACTGACATGCAGCAGCAGCATTTTAAACAAAAATGGCCTCTCCAGCTTTTTTGAAAACGCTCAGTTTACAGGGCTCGAAAACTCTGGGGTAGTGTGGATGGAAGGTGTCACTGTAGCAAAACTTATGCATTTTAAGACCAAAACGTATTAGTGTAAACCGGGCCTTGGTCATTTCCACAGTCCCATTGCCTGCAGGGCCTCATATACAGTATGGCAATGTTTTGACGTCAACAAGAAACAGCTAAAGATTTGAAACAAAGACGACTCATGTAGTTAGCGCCAATAGCTGAGTGGTTAGAGCTTTGACATATAACGCTGAGGTGTTTGATCTTTGTCAATCCTTCCCCCTCTCTACACACACACACAGACAAAAAAAATGAACAGACAACAACTGCTCTGTTAAACATTTCTACCCCAATGACAAACCTTTACATGTACAGTATTTATATTTGATCCAATATTTGCACAACATCCATCGTGTACAAGTTGGCGTTACTGTTTCTTGTCCTGTCTTGTCTGTCCTGTCTTATTTGCACTAAATGTTGCACAAACCGCACTTTGCACTCTTATTCTTATTTTTATTTATTTTTATTTTAGTTCATCTTATTTTATTTCATCTTTCTAAATTTTATAGTAGTGTGTAGTCCTGTGTTATGTTGTCAATTTATGTTGCTTGATGTATAGCATCTTGTTCCTGGAGGAACATTGTTTTGTTCACTGTACTGCATGGTATATTGTTGAAATGACAATAATGCCAACTTGACTTGACTTGATTTGACTACATTTAAATGGATACCGCAGTTCAGTAGTAGCAGAATAAATAAACTCAAAGAGGTTTTAAACTAGTGAAGGGCCAGAAAATGATGACAGAATTTAAAATTATAAAGTCTAAAGCAAAGCAATACACATCAGTCACCAAATGCCTAATCCCTTGAATACAGTAATTTTATTTGTAAAGATGCTCATTTGTAAAGACACTCATTTTATTGACATTAATCACATCCCTTTATACTTTGTATTAGGTAAGTTAGAGAGGTGCGGTGGCGCAGTGTAGCGATGTCGCCTCACACCAAGAAGGTTGCTGGTTCGAGCCTCGGCTGGGTCAATTGGCATTTCTCTGTGGAGTTTGCATGTTCTCCCCATGTTCACGTGGGTTTCCTCCGGGTGCTCTGGTTCCCCCACAAGTCCAAAGACATGCGCTATAGGTAAATTGGGTAAGCAAAATTGTCCGTAGTGTATGTGTGGGTGTTTCCCAGTAATGGGTTGCAGCTGGAATGAAATGGGTGGTTCATTCCGCTTTGGCGACACCTGATTAATAAAGAGACTAAGCCAAAAAGAAAATGAATGAATGAATGAATAATAAATATTAAACTGTAAGCTTTTAAATATATCAGTTAATCTTAGAAAAAATAAAAACAATTTATTATGTTTTACTCCACAACACTTAAATGATATGCAGAGATTTTCAAGGTAACAACATTTTCAACATTCATGTGATATTTAAATTTGAACTTCAAATTCTTTTTAAAATTTTCTAAAAGAAATAATAACTAATAACAAGTAATAACAAATAACTATTGGGTGTGTATCATTGTAGTAGCTGACACTTTCATGAAAAAAAAAAAAAACTAACAAACAAACAGAATATTAAATAAGGGTCACATTCCATGAATAAAATTTCTAATTTTAATATTATAAACATATCAAAGTTAATTTTTTTCTATTAATAATGTGCATTGCACTTAATTTGGACAACGGTGATTAAAGATGATTTTCTCAGTATTTTGATATTTTGGAACGATCCGTTTTTAGAATTTTATTTTAATTTTTTTGCATTTTTACCCCTTCAAATTAAATGTATGATTATACCAAACAAGTATAAATCCCATATGGCTATCATACTTTAACAACAAACTGTAATATTTAAAAAACTAGATATTAAAGTTTGAGGACAAACTTTATGGTGGCTTGAGAAAGCAGAGTCTGAACGTTTGAAGTAGTTTTAAAGTGTAAATAACTGAAGTAGTTTTTATGAAGTTTGAAACAGTCGGCATAGATAAGTACATATATGTTAGCATGTTTCTAGTGGTTGCTAGGCAGTTGCTAACATAAATTAGCATAATTCTAGCATGAATTTGCATGTTACTAGCATGTTTCCAGCGTGAAGTAGCATGTTACTACTATGTTTCTAGCATGTTATTAGCATGTTTCTAGCATGAATTAGCATGTTATTAGGCATGATTCTAGCATGAATTAGCATGTAGTTAGAATGATTCTAGCATGAATTTGCATGTTACTAGTGTTTCTAGCATAAATTAGCATGTTGTTAGCATGATTCTATCATGAATTAACATGTTACTAGCATGATTCTAGCGTGAATTAGCATGTTACCAGCATGTTTCTATAATGAGTTAGCATGTTGTTAGCATGATTCTAGCATGAATTAGCATGTTACTAGCATGATTCTAGCATGCTACTAGCATGATTCTAGCATGCTATCAGCATGATTCTAGTGTGTTACTAGCATGATTTTAGTGTGTTACTAGCATGATTCTAGCATGAATCAGCTTGTTTCTAGTATGAGCTAGCATGACTAGCATGTCATTAGTGTGTTGCTGGCATCTTTCTAGCAAAATTAGCATGTCAGTAGGATGTTAAAACTATTAGCATGTGTTAGAATAGCTAGTCACAGTCAATGGGACAGTTGTTAGGGTGTTGTAAGTGGTGGCTAGGGAGTGGCTGGTAAGTTTAAAGGTCATCAGTGATTGGTTGCTGGCTAGAATGAGTTAAATGAGCTCAGCCATTAGTCTGTGGGACAGTCTGATGCAGAGTTATGAGCTCACAAAGGTGCATCCAATGTTAAGTCAATGACAGTCTTTTACAATGGAAGTCTATGGGACAGTTGCTAGGGTGCTGTAAGTTGTTGCTAGGGAGTGGCTAGTAAGCTAAAAAGTCATCAGTTATTGGCTGCTGGCTAGACTGAGTTAAATGAGCCCAGTTAGAAGTCTGTAGGACAGTCTGATGCAGAGTTATGAGCTCACAAACTTTGACCCAATGTTAAGTCAATGGGACTTTTGGGAATTTTCTGGGTCGTTTTTCGAAAAACCGAAAGTCAGATCAGTTAGAAAAGATATAGCAACCCGAGTCAGACCAGTTTGTAGGTTTGACAAAAGTTTGAAGTATGTAGCTTGAACAGCTTAGGAGGAGATGCACTTTAAAATTTGTCTCAGAAGACGGAAGAAGAAGAAGAAGAAGAAGAAGAAGAAGAAGAAGAAGAAGAAGAAGAAAAAGAAGAAGTTTATGTAGAATATCAAAATGGTGGCTTTCTCAAGCCACCATAACTAGGCCAGTAGGCGGCTTGTTGTGCCATTTAACTACATGATTACCAAGCAATCCAATACATTGTATTTTACCACTGGAAGTGGTTGAAAATGACAAACTCAAAATGTGTTGTAGATCCTGTTTACACCTTTGTCTAGGGTTGTGCACATTTTATTGAATCAGTAAAATAACTTCTTCATTCCATATGCAAAGTCTACATGTCTTGTACTTACAAAAGTGGTCAAAACAGGGTGCGCTCAAAACATTTTTGACTCAATTTACACCTTACTTCACTTTGTCCACTTGTGATCACAAAAACACATTGTAAAGCAAGGTGGAAACAAGGCCTTAGTGTCCTCATTATCTACCTTTTAATTTGCATGTTAAATATTTTAATTTTAGCTACAGTTAGTGTTATGATGGTGTGATATCAGGTGTCACTGTCAAATAACTATCTTTTCTCTTTTCTTGCAGATATTACATACATGTGTCCTTTCAGTCTGATATATATGATTTTGTTTTTTTAGAAAGCAAACATGGATCACTCAGTATTCCAAGTAGGGGTGGAAATCTTCAGTGACTTCATAATCTGATCCAATTCTGGGGGTCACAATTTGATTCCAAAATGATTCTTGAGCTATACTATTTTCTATTTTTTCAGTTGTGCAAACACATATTTCCAACTTTACACTTTAAATAAAATTTGAGTTGCTATGCTTGGGTATATAATTGAAACCTACAACCAGAATTCCAGAAAAGTTTATTTTTTAATGCAATAAAATTAAAAATATGTGATTTGTTGATTTCCAGGTTTTTAGGTGGACAAATTCAAAAATTTTTTATTTCGATGTCTGCAACACACTCAGACACACTGGGACAGAGGCATGTTTAATACAGTTTTACATCAACTTTCCTTTTAAAACAATGTTTAATCATCTAGAAATTGGTTATACAAACTGTTAACATTTTTGCCAATCTGACATTAGCTGCTCAACAGTCAGTGTTTACCATTACATATTTCTCCTTTTAAAGTTTTTCATTTTCAACAGGACACAGATCTGGACTGCAGGAGGGTCAGTCAAGCACATCCATTCTGTGTCTACAAAACCACACTGTTGTACCACATGCAGAATGAGATTTGATCTAGTAACTATAGACTTACCATGAAAGACGTTACCCTGATGGCAGTATGTGGATTTGTATTCTGTCAATATACTGTATGCCTCCTTATCAATAATACTTGTGCACACATGTCATTAACTCATGCCGTTTGCTCTGCTGTTCCCTGAACCAAGACAGGTGTTTACTTTTACATATGCTGCCCATACAAGTCTGGATGGTCTATTTAATTTTTAAGACAGGGATCTCAATGTCTGTTTTTCCAGAAATACGCTGAAATATGGATTCCTCTGTGCCCAGCACAAATCTCCTTTGTGTTCTTGATGATCTGAGATCAACTTTGGTCCTGAGCACCAGCAGCATCAATACTGCACACAACTGATGCACAGCTTTCTCCATCAACAAGTCAAGTGGGATTTCTTGATGCAGCAGCAGACTGTGTTTAGTCAACTCTTTCTCACTCCCAACTCGTCACTTTTGATGCTTTGTCAGTACATCTTTTTGTCACTCTTTCACCCTCAGGGTACCCCTCTGGTCTTCTGTTGTTTTGACCCTTTAAGATCATCCATAATTTTATTACTGCAGGTGTGTGATTTTACATGTGTTTGTGAAAAAAAAGATTGCAGCAGATTGCAATAAAAATTGACAGTAATAAGTGAAAATATTTGCATTCACATTCCAGTGCCCATCCATTTACTTTCAAGTGCCCTTGCACTCTGCATGAGACATGTTCTCTAGTATCCAATATTATTATTTTTCTGGACTGGACCTGTTAGAATAGTTATCACAGCATTGCTGCATATTTAGTTCTTATGAATAACAGAATAATGTAATATTAATAGTAATGTTATGATTATAACATTAATCATCATTATCATTTGTTCAATCATTATTGCTCTCAAAAGTCACACTGTAAAAAAAAAAAAATCCGTAATTTTTATTTCCGGCAGCTGGGGTTACCGTAAAATAACAGCAATTACATTACAGAAATTTACTGTAAAATAACGGACATTAAATTACAGAAATTTACCTACATTTAAAAAAATACAGATTTTTTTTACAGCGTATATAATATCTGTTTGATTTCACAACTGACTGTTTATAAAAATGAGTTTATTTCACAAATGAATTCATGTAGTCATTCCAAATCAACTGTATTTTCAAGTTCCAACGTGTTTCATGCTAGGTTATTTTTTTTTTATATCGACAAGTGTAAGGTTGGCATTTGTGTTATTTTTATAAAAAATATGTTAGGGAAAAAACAAAAAAATTTAAGAAAAAAAAAACTAACTTGGATGTTGTCTGTGACTAATTAAAATCTTGCTGCCGAAAAAAAAAACCTTTTTTTGTCTTACATCAGCTTCAGTTTTTGAATGCTATTAGCTCCCTCTGTGTCTCATGACCAATCACATTATGCTAATGTTCTGGAGTGTCTTTTTGAATCGGAAGGTATCAGCGAGTGGGAGGCTGGATTGTTTTTATGTTCTGTAACCTAATAAATCATTCCGTTCTTCACATAAGGACCTTGTATGGTTTCACAGGACTTGGAATCCGACACAACTTTGTTTGTAACGATTTAAAATTTTTGCTTTTGCCATTAATACACGACTCAACTTTTATTTTTTCTGCTCATTTATGTTGTTCAGAAGTGGGTAGGTTTAGAGTTAGGTTTCTCCAAAATATTTCTAAAAGTATGCATTTTATAAAATGATTCATATTTTACAAATACACACAAATTGTTTAATGCGGCGCATAATGAGATTAACTAAAAGCTTTGGAGGACATTGGAAAAAGTTGCAGCAGGGGCTACCTTTATGATGGAGCATCATAAAGCCATAAGAAGGGTGTCCTGCACTGAGAGTGAATATGTGATGATTCAAGAGTGAGAATGTGTTGGTTCAGTTCTCCTGAGCTCATGTGGCTTTTATAAACAGCACAACATGACTACAGTAGCATCTGAGGCTCAAAGGTGGAGCACATTCAGTGAAGAGTTCGCATGGTTCTGCTTTACTTGCAAAGACACAGACTTGTATTTTAGACCCAAACACCAAAACCCTCATATATCAGCAATTCACCTGCCTATAACTGAGCAGAAACTTCACTTTTATTTTGCCTTTGTCCCAACTTTTTTGAAGTGTGTTGCAGGCATCAAAATGTCCTATGTTAACAGTGTCCAGAGGTGCCCTTGACTTCTCTGGGCTCATAGGCATCTGGGATGGACCATTACTCAGTGGAAATGTGTACTTTGGTCAGATGAATCAGTATTTCAGGTAATTTTGGGGAGAGATGGATGCGGTATGCTCCGAAAAAGAAAAAAAAAGATCATCCAGACCAGCTCAACATCATGTTACCAGCAACAAGTCCAAAAGCCAGGGTCTGTCATGGTATGGGGTTGTATCAGTGTCCTTGGCAAAGGTAACCTGCGCTTATGTGATGGCACCATTAATGCTAAAAAGTACATAGAGATTTTGGAGCACAATATGCTGCTTACTTTTCCAGGGAAATCCATGCATGTTTCAACAAGACAATGCAATGTGTGCAGAATGGGGCAAAATCACATTCTGCACAATTACAAAGTGCTGGCTGTGCAGGGAGAAGATACAGTTACTTGACTGGCCTGCCTGCAATCCCGACCTGTCTCCAATAGAAAATTTAAAAAACATTTTGAAGTGAAAATTTGTAACAACCAATACCCTGTACTGATGCCTACCTTGAGACTTGTTTGAAGGAAGAATGGGACAAAATCACACCTGAAACACTTCATTACTTAGTGTCTTCCGTCCTTAAACATGATGTTTGTTGTATTGTCTGCAATGAAATACAAGTCAAGGTAGTTTAGAAATCACTACTTTCTTTTTTATTTGTGTTTTCCATACTGTCACAACTTTTTTCTGATTTGGTGTTGTAGCTCACACCCATGCAGGCCCATACTGTCACAATCTAATTTAAATACAGAATCATTTCGGAACTTCTGAGAACTGATTCAGAATCGCTAGAGAAAGAATCACAATGCATCATGTATCAAATTTTTCTCCCCCTAATCCCAAGACTGATTCCTTATATGTGAATGTATGCGAGTTGAAACTACACCTACTCCTGAGCCAGTGCTTAAATCTTATCCCGAGACTTCAGATTGAATACCGAGTCTGGGCCTAAACCTGCACCCAGCCATAATCCTACCATAGATCTGAATCCTAGTCTTTGAGCGACTGTGAAAGGCGGTTGGTGGGTAATGATACTGTGGAGCTGGTCATGTGAGGTGGATTAGAAGCATCACTGCAGAGCCACACTGCGTCTTTCCATTCACTTCATTCAGCTAATTAGCCCCTACTCATGAGACAGTTCAGCTGTAATCAACTAGCAGCAAGATCCGTCATCTCCTCCTAATCATTTTATTACGTCTGCAGAGTGGTCTAGACGTCTCCCTCCTACAGCCCACCGCAGACAGGTCAGTTTATAACTCCAACTCCATTCTGAGATGTCAGCTGGACACAGTGTTCAAGCATTCGGATTGGTTTTGCTAATATGTAAAGAAGCAATACAAAATGAATACGATGTCCATATATGCATAGTATTCATGAAGATACTTTTGAAAGATATGATATTATGTTCTGCATATTATGGACACTTCATAAGGTAATGTGACTCACGTCAAAGGCAGGAGGCCTGAAATGATATACAGTGTAGTATGTCCAATTTTTTGTCATACATGCATACTTTTAGAAAACAGTTCAGAAATGATTTCAGAAATGTCAAATTAATATTTAATCTAATTTAAAGAGTTCACACTTATCTGATGATTAATTATAAAGCTTGATTTGGCATGCTGTCCTGGGAGAGAGCCCTGAGCTCGAAAGATCCTCAAGCCTGGGGCTCCCTCTCATTGCATGGCGAGATGGAAGTTTGAGCTCAGGTAGAACTCGAGAACTCCGATGCTGTAGAAGCTAATGAACATATAGAGATTGCTCCTAAGAGATAGCTACCCGCTAAGTGTCTGTCTATGGTGCTAATTTGGATTAGTCAATTAACCTACGTTGCATGTTTTTGGATGGTGGGAGGAAACCGGGGGACGTGGGGGGAACCCACGTAGCACGGGGAGAATGAGCAAACTCCGCACAGAAACGTCTGCTGTTTTTGGTAACGGCCAGAACCAAAGACGTTCTTGCTGTGAGGCAACAGTGCTAACCACTGGGCCACTGTAGTAGGGGTGGAAGGGGGGATTCTTTAAAACGAAGATGTCTGTGGTATGCTTTTAGTAGCCTAAGAATTGTCTGATTGGTGAATAATCAATTGGATAATATGGGGCAGCTGCAAGCAATCATAAGCACATGATCCTCTCGAAATTAGTTTATAAATAAACTCCACTTAATTAAATTGTATTTAAATAAATTTTGATAACAGCACAATATGGACTATAATTTACAGATATATTAAACAGACTGTAATATATATTATCCTCGATTATAGTTAAAGGTGCAGTAGGTAACCTGCCTAAATGCTAACAGTTAGCACAATATCTTTTAAATACAATCCCTCCTCTGCCGTCCAAAGCCATGCCTCCTGAAATCACGCAAACCTGCACATTAAATATGACAGAGACCAACTAGATAATGTCATTCGCCAGTTAGAAAAGATATAGTATTATATCTAGCACGTTTTCAGTTGTGTAGCATGCAAAACTTGTCATAATGTACAATATTTCATGCATGCACGAATCGCTGGTCTCACGCTCTCACACTTTGTGTTAAACCGACTACTGTATGCTTAGTGGTTGGCCGACGGCGTGCAAGAATTACACATTAATAAGCCATACTTACATGCTATTTCAAACTGAATATTCAGAGAAGCATGGTAAACAATATAGGTACAGCGTCAGAGGTTGTTATTGTTCAAAAACAAACCAATGTGATGTGAATATAAAACCAAGTTCACCATAGTAAAGCAGTCTAGGTGGAATAGCGCTGTTTACTAATGTTTTGTTGTTAAACTAAATATAAATCTACATTATCGACGTTGTAAAAGGTCACTTATGAAATTGAAAATAGTCACATAAATTTTTCGCTGGAAGATTTTAGTGGCTGAACAACACTTCTGTCCATATAACCCATTTGTAACAACAAAATCTACATAAGCTTTGCGTGACTAAAATAGTTTTAAAACAGAACATTACCTGTCTGAAAGAAATACTTCAGCCATGGTGTTGTCCCTCCTCTAACGTGCAAAAGTAACTTTAATATTGATTCAGGATTTTAAAAAGTTTTCATTTAGCATGTTTTTACTGTTGTCACTCGTGTCCTTGTGACCGCGTAGCACATGCATGCACATCGGCAGGATCTGCGTAAACAGAGGTGCACAGTTGTACAAATCTATTTGCTGACAGACAGGTTGGTCTGCATCACGATGAACATTTTTAGTCTTATGCCTTACCCAGAAAATAAAAATACATATAAATACATTTAGATTATTTACTTTAGTCATTACTATTGGAATGTGAAGAGACTTTCAACAAGCACAACAACAAAAATTTTTGAAGATAATCATCTACTGCACCTTCAATAAAAACCCAAAGAAATATGTTTAAGGAACACATTGCTGCCACAAAATAGCAATTAATTAATTGTTTTACCTATATTTCAGCATTATGTTTTTAACCCTTTAAAAATATAATACATTGTGTGTAAAAAAATACAAGTCACGGAAAAAGCATGTTATTTTATTCTGCAAATAAAAATGCATTATGATTATAATAATGATGATGATGATTATGATGATGATGACAATGAAACTTTACTGTGGAACAATATTTGATCTTTAGGCATTTTATTTTTGCAAAAGTTGTTTGAAATTTTGAAGTTGATTATTTTATAAAACAGAGAAAGATTGAAGTTGAAGGTGATGTTTATGAAAATGATGATGTTGTGTGTGGCCACTATGAGTAATGGTGTAGTTTTCCAATGAAGTGTGGAATATTATATTTATATAAGTTAAAGTTCTGTAAGCTTTGCTGATTCCAGCTTAATTATGCCATTAATACAAAATAGTATTAATCAACAACTTGAATGTGCATCCTATAGAGTTTGTTTTAGGATATGTTGGATTTGCAATTGTATCCTACTGTTATAACTTTAAGTACATATACAACAGGAACACTAAATGCAAGCGTTTAAATAGAGCTTTAAAAATAATTAGATAAATCACTCACGTTTAATGCTTTTTTAAAAATAGAAATGTAAATTATATACAATTAATTTTAATTAGGACAATGAAAAAATGATAGAAACACGCTGATTATTTTTTCTCATTGAACGCCTGAAATCTTGGGTGTAACAAATGCCCAAATCGAAGCTTCCCAGGTGCTTTTGAAGGCAGCATTGATTACAGTACGAAAAGAAAGAAAAGATTCCTTGTTACGTGTGAGAGCGAGAAGGGACAGAAAGAGTGAGAAGGGACAGAAACGCACCAGACACTTCCAGGTCTCTAACGAGGTCGCTAATTAACTCTCACACTCCTGTTCGCTCGCTCTCATCAGAGGTGCACGATGCTTTTTTGACAGGAGAAAATTGCAGGGCAATTAAATCAACTGAAGACGAACACTTCAGATGCTGGAATTAACAGCTAAATGTTACATTTATCTCTCAAAATGTGACGGAGTGGGAATAAAAAACGGCGGCCAGCACAGAATGTTGGCTGATTCTCCAGAACAGAGTGATTTATTTATTGAACAATTCACACAATTTCCTCGTTCTTTTCACCATTTTGCGTTTTGTCAAGTCTCTAAATTTGTGACTCCCAGCGGAGACAGTAACTTGTTTGCCGTGTTGTGCTCCTGATTTCTCCTCTTTTGTGCTGAGCATTATTTGACAGGATGCCGTTTTTCCTCTTCTTTGAGGCGCATCCCCATGATTCTTGCGCTTTATTTTCATAACCCTTTCCTCAATTAACCTCTCCTACTGCTCCCCACTGGCAGCTGGCTACGGGGGGACATGTGTGACTGAAACACAGGCTCAATCACGCCATTATTTGTCATCTGTCCTCAGAGAAAGGAGAGAACTCGCCTAATTTTTGGTTCTATTCTTAAAGCGCGTTCCCCACCCCTACCGTCCCGACTGCTGGGGGGCAAAGCGTTAGCGGGGGCATGGAAGAGAGCTGACAGGCTTCTTTTTTTCTTTTCGGGGTGTGCGGGGCTTTTTTTGTGTGGCCGTCAGGAGCAGCGGTGATGGCGTGAGTCTGGGGCCGCGGGGAGCCTTTGTGCTCACTCCATTCTCACTCCTCACACTGCTAACCCTCAATGCCTGGATTAGAGAATACTTTAGAGTTTTAATCTCTAATTCACCTCTCACACACACACATTTTCTCTTCCCTTCTCCTTCGCTCACACATAAACACACACACACACACACACACACACACACACACACACACACACACAGCGAATCACACCCATTGAGTCACAGACAAAGTGCGAAGGGAAGGCGATGAATAGTGGACTAAGGTTAGATGTAAATGCAGCTCATGGTTAAACGGCGGAATACCATCCGTAAGACTCATTAGCGGCGGTGAGTGTGAGGTAACGCGCTCGACCGGCCCCCCGAACATCCAGGCCCCCTTTTCTTTCCACAAAACTCTCCATCCTTCCCCTCACAATAATGAGAGAAAAAGGTCACGTTTTCACAAGAGGGGAAATGAAGGCAGTGTTCGCGGCTGCTTTACAGTCCTAGTTCACCAACTCCAATAAATGAGCATGTACAACAAGCCAAAGGGCCTTTTATTGCAAATTTAATTCATTTCTCTAGACAACTGTGAAATTTGCCATTGACATTAGTTATTACCCTGAGGCCAACGAAGAGATGATCTCAGTTAATAAATGATCCCTAACAAGAAGCGCTCCTCTTTCCTCTCTCTCTCTCTCTCTCTCTCTCTCTCTCTCTCTCTCTCTCTCTC
>CAIGQZ010000461.1:2250167-2271011 GCA_903798205.1 Danio tinwini
AGTCTGTTGTTTGTTCACTCCTGTGTCTGCTTCCTGTTAGGTGCTCTTGCTTGATCTGTTGGTGGTGTTTCGCCATAAGTCTGTTATATTTGGACCTTATGCATATGTCCGTTTCATTGATGTTGTTGCAACTGCCTGCACTGATGACAACTATATCAGTGAGAGACTTCATCCCGAATCCGCTACTCTGATGAACTTTACCGCTGGTAAGCGCGTCGATTTCCTTTAGAGTTGCTCCATAGCGCTTCCCTCGATATCTGGTTAGATATCAGTGAGAGACTTCACTTCGGATCTGTTTCTTGGATGAACTATTACCGCTGTTTAGCTTGTTGAATTGCTGGTGTGAGCACCCTTGCTCCACACTATATCTGTTGAGATCTATACCAATTGTGACTCTTGTTATTCCTTTTAATAAATCCTCTTGCATCTGGGTCTCCTGTGTATATCTTTGTGACACAACGTATGTTGTTCATTGTAAAATAGCATTGCACTTTATCAGAGATGGGAAGTAACAAAGTACAAATACTTTGTAACTGTACTTAAGTAGTTTTTTCTGGTATCAGTACTTTACTACTTATTTTTTTGACAACTTTTTACTTTTACTTCTTACATTTTCACACAAATATCTGTACTTTCTACTTCCTACATTTTTTTTAAACCACGATCGTTACTTTAGTTTTTATGTGTTTGGTGGCGCGATCTATATTATGTTTTGTCATTGCGCAATAATATGTGCGCATTTTTGATGCAGTCAGTCTATTTTTTTCTCATTGCACGCCTGTGTGCTGCAGCGCGCGGCTTCAAGGCTATACCGCATCGTACATGGCCTAGTTCATGAATATTACTATGAGAAAGGCTAGGATTACAATGCAGTAACAAAGGGAGACGGTGAATTTAACATGACTGATGCTGCCCTGTTTACACGGTAATAAAACACCTTTTGCTCGATCGGTTCGCAGGTAAACGAGACACATTCCTGTCAAAAACATTTAAATGAGCCTTTTGTCCACTTCTGATCATAATGCACAGGCTTTCTCTGGTCTTTCAATCTAATACCGCGAAAATAGTGCTTTTTGTAAAGATTGGTACATTTAGTACTAAAACAATCAAATACTTTTTTTTTTTTTTAATGTATGCATTGCGGTTTATTTCCTTTATTTCTTATGAGTTCATATTTCCTAATACAGAATTTATTTATGCTGTTTTTCAGTTTTTATTGACTATATGATTTTACATATAGGCCTATACTGTTGTCTTCAATTAATAATTTTTAACAAATATTTTACAACAACAAAGGTAACTATACTGGGCAGTTTATGTGTATGTTACCTGTCTTACCTGTGTATGCTGCTTTTAGCATAGAATAAATGTATTACAGTTTTTCTCAGTCACTTTGGCACATTTCTTAGATCAGAACTGAAATTTGTAAAACAGTAGGCCTAAGTGCATTTCTCAAAACAACACGTATAAATAGCAAAACACCATAGATTACCTGCAAAAGCCAGTCTTCTGCTCAAAATCCTTCAGTTCAGCTCTCAAAACTAAATTTCTGTGTCAATGAACATGTCAGTGGCGTCAGAATGACATGTCCTTGTGTCCTTGTATATGAATAAGACTCAAATTACATAGTAGTCATGTTGTCAATAACAGACAGTGTACTCTGGAGAGCTAATCTGTTGTAAATTATGGCAATATTTCTGCTGTTTGTACTGTAATTAGTTGCCAGATCATGTCATTCTGAAACAGAAAGGAAAAGAGCACTGCATGGCACAAAGAAAAACAAAAGTAGAAATGTGAATATAGGACAACCTCCTTTTAGACCTTCATTAGAAAAAGTCAAGCTTCATCTGGGAGAAATGTAAAAAAAATGCATTATGACTAAATATTAAGACAACTTGTTCAGGCATTTGAACGATTAAATGTTGTGGGGGTGAGTCTATTCAACAGAGATAAAAATAATATATTTTGATCAACATGACATAAGCAACTGATAACATAGGAAACATCAGAGAATTGCACATAATCATTTGCATGGATGAACAAAAGCATTTGCAACTTGTTCATAAAGAGAAACTGCTTTTCTGATGTGCACAAGTGACACAATGATGATCCAAAGATTGAACAGGAGTTTGAGAATTTCAATTCTGATCTGAGAAATGGATAAAAGTGACGGAGAAAAACTGT
Source organism: Danio tinwini (assembly GCA_903798205.1). Lineage (NCBI taxonomy): Eukaryota > Metazoa > Chordata > Actinopteri > Cypriniformes > Danionidae > Danio > Danio tinwini. The sequence goes on from CAIGQZ010000461.1 coordinate 2,252,352, forward strand.
AACAGAATTAATGTTTATTCATTGATTAAAATAACCACAATACCTGAAAAAACACTGAAATAACTAAATTATATTATTCGCCTATACCGCATGTCTTTGGGACTGTGGTTGAAATGAGTACTTTTTACTTTTTTACTTTTGTACATTTTTTAGGCATTACATTTTTACTTTTACTTAAGCACAAAAGTGTAGTCAGTACTTCTACTTTTACCAGAGTCGTTTTAAACATGAGTATCTGTACTTCTACTTAAGTAAAGGATGTGTGTACTTTTGCCATCTCTGCACTTTATACTGATTGTTTTTATTATTTTCCTTCAGGTTAGTCCCTTGTTTATCAGGGGTCGCCACAGTGGAATGAACTGCTACTATAACTACTATTTTAGCATATGTTTTAAACAGTGGATGCCTTCCAGCCACAAGCTCAGCTGGGAAATATCTATACAAACCCATTCACACATACACTATGGCCAACTTAGTTCATCCAATTCACCTATACCGCATGTCTTTGGACTGTGGGGGAAACCGGTGAACCCAGAAGAAACCTACACGAACAAGGGGAGAACAGGCAATCTCCACACAAAATGCCAACTGACCCAGCTGGGGCCTTATGCTGTGAGGCGACAGTGCTAACCACTGAGCCACCATGTTGCCCTGTTTCTATTATTCAGTCATTAATCTTACCATGATCCATCTCATATTAATCTACAACTTATTGTAGTATTTGCTGTTCCAGAATAACTTCTTATAGTCAGTGTCAAAAAAAGTTGCTGCTAAATATTGTTGTGGAACCTATGATAAAATTTTAATTCAATGTTTTACTGCAAGTGTACAGTAAACATTATTATTAGAATATATTTATTATTCAATTTGTTACTTGTTTGAAATCTGATCTATTAAATTTAAGGTTATCAAATAATTAAATGAAAAAAAAGTATAATAAAAACATCTCAGATCATTAATAATATTTGATAATAATCGAGAACCTATTCAATATACTGTATTGAAAGGAATAATTAGCATTATTAGCAGTAGTGGGGTTATTGCTGTTGTATATTGACAATTTTAGGTTGCTCTAATTTAAAAACAACATAAATCTTTAACACAGTATGGGCTTATTAAATAGCTCAGTAAACGTGTGTGCGTATGTGTATATGTGTACTCGTATGCATTTAGAGCAACCTCTCCATAGGGACTGACCTTCCCCACTACACGGCTGCCTCCATTAATACAGGTTTAATTAAACTGAGGCCGTCCGGGTGTCTCCCGCTGCCTGCATTGCCCCGCAGGGAAGCGCACACACACTCAACCCTCCATTACACACTAACAGGACACACACATACATAAAAACATGTGTAATACAACATTGCTAAAATTAGTAGATGGGAAAACGTACACAGGAAATTAATCTGCTAAACATGTACAATGCAGAGACGCCCCTTTTCTAAATCAGGCCAAACGGTGGTATACATTTGTGCCGGAGAAGTCGATTGAGTGTCAAGCCAGGTTACGTTTGTAATGGAACGTGCCTTCGGTGGCCATATCTAATCAGCCATATCTAATCAACAAATTACAGTGATGTATGTAGTCTGCAAATTCTGTGACTAATAAAGTACAGTGTGTTTAACATGTTTAAAGTGTCCCCCATGCGCCTCCTCTGTCTCCTTGATTAATGTAAATGTAATTAAGCACCATGCTAATTAAGCCATAAATAATGACAAGGTGCGCATTTATGCAAAGATAATGGCACACCTCGATGAAACACAGACATATATTCCACATCAAAACAACAATGGAACCTGTCATTTGGTTACAACAAACAAAATGGATGTAAAGTGTGCTTTGAATAGGGTTTCCCAATCTAAATTTGAGACTTTCAAAAATAGTGTGTTCTAGGTCCTAATAAAGCTATTCTAAATCTTAATTGTACTATGTCCCTGCAACTCTATCCATGTAATCTCTAATAGTAACTGTCTCTATACAGTTAAAGTCAAAATTATTAGCGCTCCTGTGAATTATTTCATTAATTCTTTTATTTTCTTTTTTGGCATAGTCTCTTTATTAATCTGGGGTTGCCACAGCGGAATGAACCGACAACTTATCCAGCATATGTTTTACGCAGCGGATTCCTTTCCAGCTGCAACCCATCACTTGGAAACCTCTATACACACTCATACACTACGGTCAATTTTATTATACCCAATTGACCTATACCATATGTCTTTGGACTTGTGGGGGAAACCGGAGGACCCGGAGGAAACCCACGCAAACACAGGGAGAAAAACACAAACTCCACACTGAAATGCCAACTGACCCAGCCCAGGCTCAAACCAGCAACCTTCTTGCTGTGAGGCGATTGTGCTATCCACTGTGCCACCGTGTTGCTGATTGTTTTTATTATTATTATTATTATTATTGTTATTGTTATTATTATTATTATTATTATTATTATTATTATTATTATTATTATTATTATTATTATTATTATTGTTTTTATTATTATTATTACTATTTGTTTATTTATGCTTTTGAATTGCAATATTGCAGTGTTTCTCAACCATGTTCCTGGAGGCTCACCAAAACGGCATGTTTTGGATATCTCTTTTGTCTGTCACACCCATTACAGCTCTTCAGGCTCTGCTAATGAGCTGATGATCTGAATCAGGTGTGTTTGGTAAATAAGAAATGGAAAAATGTGCAGAGTATGTGGTCCTTTAGGAACGTGGTTGAGAAGCACTGCATTATGGGACCTTGCTCATTCTTCCAACAACTTTTACCCTAGAAAAGTCTATAGTTTAAATATAAGTATAATAAGTTTATAGTGATATTATATATATATATTTATATATATATATATATATATATATATATATATATATATACCCACGCAAACAAGGGGAGAACATGCAAACTCCACACAGAAATGCCAACTGACCCAGCCGAGGCTTGAACCAGTGATCTTCTTGCTGTGAGGCAACTGTGCTTCCCACTGCGCCACTGTGATTTTTTTTTTCTTTTTCAAATACTTCCCAAAGGATTTTTAACAGAGCAAGGGATTTTTCAAAGTATTTCCTATTATTTTTTTTTCTTCTGTAAAATGTCTGATTTTATTTATTTTGGCTAGAATAAAAGCAGTTTTTAATTTTCTTTAAAACCGTCTTAAGGTCAGTATTATTAGCCCCTTTAGGCCGTTTTTTTTTCATTGTCCACAAAACAAACCATCATTATACAAAGGTTCAAAGGTTTGCCCAATTATTCTAACATGCCTAATTAACCTGGTAAAGCCTTTAAATTGCACTTTAAGCTGAACACTTGTATGTTGAAAAAAATATCTACAATGTAAGGAAACTGATTGCAACAAACCATTTAAGTTCAAAAACTAATCTTAATGAGTACTGTGAACTTAATCCATTTGAGTAAAAGAAGCAATTTGAGCACATGTAAAACCTAACAAATGAAGAGAACTCAAACCATTTCAGGAAACCGATTGCTACAAACCATTTGAGTAAAAAAAAAAAAAAAAAAAATTCTTTATGATTACTGTGAACTTACCCTATTTAAGCTGAAGTAATGAGCTATTTAATTAACTCATTACCTTCAACACTGAGTTCAAAACTCTTCAAATAAGTAGAATTAACTTTCAGTAAATTTTGAGTTAACTACTCTCTTTTTATATGATAAAGTTGACTGCTGTATTTTATAGTGTAGTAAAATATCATGTACTGTCATAATGGCAAAGACAAAATTATCAGTTATGAGAAATTTGTTAGAAATGCATTGAATAAATGTTTAGAACAACCATCTGAATTAGGGGAAAATATACAGGGGGGCTAATAATAATATGTTGCTGTTCTTTTTTCTCTAGTCTGAATGCAGTGCTGGAAAGAGTACTGAAAAATCATACAAGTAACACCACTTTTGAAAAGATGCAGTGCAAGTAGAGTAAACATATTTGTTCTAAATACTACTCAAAGTATGAGTAAAAAGTTACCCTTTCAATGCTGTGTTCACACGAGATGTGGCATTTGTAAATAAATTGCACTATTCTTGTGTAAATGGACGCGTGAACATTTTGAGTTTACTCGTTTCATTTGCGAGTGAAATTCACTTCATAATAGACATGGATTTGCATCATAGGCAGGGCTTCTGTTTGCCTGGGGACTCTAGCTTCATTGCTTAATGGCTAACATGGAATTTATTGAGAGAATATCTGTGTTTTAGTGCTTTAGGAAGGCTGAAAAACAGCATGTATATTCGTTCAACTCCGTGTCTGAATCCACTAGATCCTTTCAGAAGGGCACCCAGCTCTGTGAGTTCATCAACTCCTCCAGAAACTGTACCTAGATGATGGAAGCTTTCAGCGGTGCTTCAGACTGAGCCCAGTCCAGTTTGATGAGCTGTTGTCCTGTGTCAGCAAGAAGATTTCCCCTCGTGACAAAAACAACAGGCACTATGTCATAATCATGCTCCTGATTGGTTAATAAAGTGGTGCATATGTCCGCTGAAATTCAGATTTAACAACTCAAATGATCCACACATTTTGCTCATTTAGTGCGTCAAGTGCGCAAAACTCTCAACTCGCGCTGCTTCATTCACGCAAAACGCACCGCAGGATGTCTATTCGCATCTTTGCATTGACTAAACATGTAAATCACTAGCGCTTGATGCTTAATCCGCGTCTGGTGTGAATGCAAAAGTTAATTATTCCACCAGCAAATTAAAAATGTAGCTAACATCAGTGGCATTTTCGTTTTAAGGGTATAGTATGTGCCATTTATGGACTATGAACTTAAAATGTGAGATTATTTCGATGTGAGAACACATTGCATTAATACATGCACCTATAATAAAGCAGCAGAAAGCAAATTGACACATCTACATGCAAATCTGTGTAAAATATTCCTGTGATGATATGTTAACGCTTATACACTTTGAACTCGGACTAACAAGCTACAAGTGTCCAGCAGTTACTGCAGAAAACCAAGCTCGTACAAGACTGATGGAAGCAACCCAGGCTCATTATGGATGTGCCATTCGCCCCTGCTCTTCTCGCGTAAATCTACCGGAGGCCGCTGTTGTCTGACTGACTGAATGACTGACTGACCGATTGACTCACCCTCCTCCTTCCCTAAATCCAACCGATAGCATTTTCAATAGCACCGATTTACCTGCCCACCACCCAACCCAACTGTTTTCGAAAGCAATTTAGAAAAAGAAAAGCCCTTGAGGCTGCCCGATGTTTTACCATGTTTTACCATGCTTACCATGTTCTCACCCTGTTATTAACTTGTTTATTGAATTTTTTGCTTTCTGGAACCACTCTTTGCCAGACTCAAACCCTGTCGTTGCGCTCAACTCCTTTCTGCGTCTCAAGTTCACAGACGTACATGGTGGGCCACTAGGTAAACTGATCACAGTGGAAAAGTTGTCCACACAGAGGTAAGTGGTCAGCTGGTAAGTGCGAAAAAAAAAACAAAAAAACAGAAGCCGTACGTACCTCTGGCTACATAATTTGCGCTCTCCAGAAATGTATATGGGGCTACGTATTCACAAAGAGCCTGTGTTAAATGGAACACATGCAATGTATTTGAAAACGTAACATTCTGTAGTGCATTCAGTTATTAAATCCATTTGGTGATTTCAGAGTCCTTTCACACTTAGTCCAAATGCTTGATGCGAACCCAAGTTCGATAGTCTCCCCTCAGCTGGTTTGTGCTCACATTGTCTTTGTTATCAAAACCAAATACAGAGCCACTTGCATCGATTGCATTGCAATCCACAAAAAAAAAAAATAATAATAAATAAATAAATAAATAAATAAATAAATAAATAAATAAATAAATAAATAAATAAATAAATAAATAAGTCATTTTTGGTGGAGACAAGCAGATATTATTACTGTTTACACTGAATCAGTCCCGCTTGTCACCAAGAGAGGTGATACACAAATAAACACACACGAATGAACATTATGATTCAATTTAATTCACCTTTATTTGTATAGCACTTTTACAATGTAGATTGTGTCAAAGCAGCTTCACGTAGAAGATTATAGTGAATTGAAACAGTGTCAGTTTAGTTTTCACTGTTTAAGTTCAGTTTAGTGTGGTTTAATAATCACTACTGAGAGTCCAAACACTAAAGAGCAAATCCATCGATGCACAGCTCTACAGATCCCAAACCATGCAAGCCAGTGGCGACAGCGGCAAGGAAAAAACTTCACCAATTGCCGAAAGTGAAAAATTAAAAAACCTCAGGAGAAACCAGGCTCAGTTGGCATGACCTCCTATGGCCAAACGTCTTGTGCAGAGCTGCAGTGTAGGTGCCGGAGGATAAAGAATGCCTGACCACAGTAAAGACTCATCTGTCCCTGAAACGTCACAGGAATCTCATGGTCTCCACTCCCCCATGACCACCACAGCAGCTGCTCAGGATATGGCCTGGTCCAGGATTATGAGAACATTGGGATCATCTCGTCGCTGGTCTTGGATCGAATTAGTGTCGCTGCATAGTCTGAGGGCCTCGGGATGAGTACCCCCAGGTGGAAATAGTGAAATAAGAGAATAATTAGCATAGCTGTTGTTCAAAGTGTACATAAACGAGATGCAAAAACCTGCGTGGGACACAATCGTGTATCATACCGCTAAGTGATGCACTGAGTGTATGCTTTGCTAAAAAGATAGGTCTTTAATCTAGTTTTGAAGAGTGAGAGTGTGTCTGAGCCTCGGACATTATCAGGAAGGCTATTCCAGAGTTTAGAAGCCATAAATGAGAAGGCTTGACCTCCTTTACTCGACTTTGCTATTCTAGGTACTACCAAAAGCCCTGAGTTTTGAGATCTTAAAGAGCGGATTGGATTGTAGCGAGACAAGAAGGTTGGTTAGATAAACAGGAGCTAGATTATTTAAAGCCAGTGAAAGGAGAATAAAGAGAATGAAAATGAAAGCTTGTTGTACAGTTGGCGGTTCACTTCCGCTATTTGGTATGATTGCGTTCATATCAAAAAGTAAACCGTACCAGTTTGCACAACCATACCCCAAACCACCTCTTTCAGGCGGACTTGGATACAGTTCAAGGGTGTGCACCCGAGTTCAGAAGACAACGTTTACACTAGCTAAACCTACCATACTCTGATGTCAAACGAACCCAAGAGCAGACCAAAAATGGTAGTGTGAAAGCACACTTAATCACCGTATCTTCTCATCAGTAGCATGCAGTCTAATGTCATTTTTCCTGAGTTTTATACTTTACAATGCTGTACAAATGTAATAAACTGTATTGTAAATGCAAATTAGACAAACATTGTGATATAGGTCCTAAATTCCAATAATAATGACGTCTTAAAATTGACTTGGTGAGACATGCAGAAAGCGTGTTGAAAATTCTGTTTTTTCACCATCAATTGGTAATGTTCATTCACAGTCGACGTTTCTGAAGTTAGAGTGTTAAATGATGAAAACAACAGCAGGAAATTCACAAGGTGACACGGATGTTGCTCTCACAAGAATAAAACGCCACCTCTGTTTTGTTTTTACACTGTGTCAACATAACAACCTAAACCTCCCAAATGCTGAATTAAATAAGGAAGTATTGTGTTTGAGGTTAACAGTAGATAAACAGCAAATTGATATTATACGATAACACAGAAATTCCATCGGTCACACTTCACCTCAAAGCTTGACATTTGTAATGTTGCCTGTCATCTTCAACATCTCTAAGCTGTGAAATATGCACAATAAATAGATTCCAGCTTGTTCAGTCGGTCCAGCATCCAGGCTTGTCAGCTGTTTACCTCCGCTCTCCGTCTTTTTTTCTCCTGATATGTGAATAACACGTATGTTTGCCTGATTAATGGCACCTGGACTGTAGCTGACGGTGCACATGTGGCAGTGACAAATGTGGGGATCCATTGCCATAGTGATGGCATAAACACGCCTTTAGCTAGAGCTGCAGCCACAACACGTTTATCAACAGCATGAAAGGGGGAAGAAAATCTGTAACTATAGACTTCCTTTTGCGGTATAGGACCACCTTAAAGATGCTAAGAAAGATGAATTTAAAGTGTCTAATCTGCAGCACAAAGATTCATCCACCTGATCATACATCAGGATTTTTTTTTCCTGGATACGGTTGTTTTGTGACAGATACTATGTATGTTATTCCGATGCAAAATATGTAGATACCAGCAGATACGTCCATCCTGATTAGTGAAGAGCAATTAGATATTTTCCACTTTTTTAAAGAGATAGTTCACCCAGAATACACATTCCTGTCATCATTTACTCATATTTCATGTGTTTTATGTGAAGATTGTTTGAAGAAAGCAGAAAACTTGAAACCACTGATTTCCCTAGCATTTGTTTTTTCTACTATGGAAGTCGATGGTTACAGGTTTTGAGCTTTCTTCAAAATATCTTCCTCCGTGTTCAACTGAAAAAAGTCATAAAGGTGTATAACCACTTGAGGATGAGTAAATATTGAGTAAACGTCTTTTCTGAGTAATCTGTTTCTTTAAAGGGCACCTATTTTACCCCTTTTTCAATATTTAAGTCTTTCAAAAGTTTACACTTAGCTGATGATTGATAATAAAGCTTGTTTGGCATGCTGTCCCGGGAGAGAGCCCTGAGCTTGTAAGATCCTCGAACCCTGGGCTCCCTCCCGTTTGTAGGGTGAGAGGGGAGTTTGAGCTCAGGTAGATCTCGATAAACTCCCCCGGCTTATTCTAGCTAAATGGTGGAAATGGATGACTGAGGAGAGGAGTGCTTGCTCAGAGCCTGACTATGGTACCAATTGTGTGTGTTCAATTTACTTAGGGTGCATGTTATTTGGACTTTGGGAGGAAACTGGGGAACCCGGTGAAAACCCACGCGAGCACAGGGAGAACAAGCAAAACTCCACACAAAAACGTCGTCTGATTTAGTAGGGACTTAAACCAGCGGCATTCTTGCTGTGAGGCAACAGTGCTAATCACTGGGCCGCCGTGTCGCCCATCTAAAAAGAAGGGAAAGTAGAGGTGGGGGGGGTCTTCAAGACGAAGATATTGAGATAAGAAAACTCTGGTTATTTATAGTTAGTTAGGAGTCGTCTGATTGGATAATCGATCATAGGCTAATGCAGGAACAGCTGAGAACAATCATAAGCACGTGATCCTCTCAAATTTTGTTTATACATAAATTTCACTTTGCGTCTCCAGATTTTGTCTGTAAAGTTTCAGCTCAAAACACCCATCATATTATTTATTATACTTTTCTGAATCTGGAAAATTTGAGCTAAAGCTGTTAGGACTTTTTTTAGCTGTTTTTGTTGCCTGTGCCTTTAATGCATATGAGCTAGTTCTCCCTGCCCACCATTCCCACGTGCATGTCAGAGCCATAGAGTACTCTTTGTATTGCTGTGATGCATGTAGCCTTCATGGATAACAGCACAGTGACAGACAAAAGTGAAGCAGATCTCCCTTACTACAGTAAGGCTTTCCAACGGTTATTTGATACAGTTGTTGTGGAGTTAATTCAAGCCTTTCTGCAATGATGAGTCACACATGATGTCATTATAAAGTTTGCGACCGTACATACACACACACACACACACACACACACACACACACACATGGACTGTTTTTGCTTGGCAAATGTGACAGGATACATGTTAATATAACCAGGAGTGCAATAGCAGCAAGTGCAGGATACAGGTATAAGTTATAAAGTGCAGTTATAGAAAAACAATGGTGATATTTACAAATGGATGTACTGTGAACGTTATATACAGTTCTATTAGCTATGAACAGAGATTTACAATAGATGGATATATGTACAGGTTGCTATCAATAATCAGAAGTGTGCAGATAGATAAAAAAATAATTACAAATGTATATGTACAGTGGGTATGCAATAAAATCACTGTCATAAATATTTTGTGCGTAAATAAAACTCATGCATCTGTAATTATAAAATCATAAAGGAAAACGGAACGTACTCATAATTTTACGAGAGTACAATTCCAAAATCTGCGATTAGAACAGACACAGATATAACATTTTCTTTGTCTGTTTGTATGTGACTGATACATTTATGATGGATGTACTTTACAAACACGAATACAGTTTTAACACGGACACAACAACCTGTTTACGAGTACGAATCAAAAAGCGACACTCCACTGTCAAAATGACATCACCGCTGTCACAGGCATTAATGTACATGCGACCACAATGGTGCGCTTGCTGGTGCACTCGAGCTCCCACACACCGTTTCAGGTAAGATTTTTGTTGTTCCCTCTTTGAGAAACGTCCGTCATGAGCTGTAATAAAGGTTAAGACTTAATGAGGTTCGTTTTCGCTTTGTTTCTTGGACATTTTACAGAATCAAAATTAAGCACAGGCCAAGGATAGTGAGCTAGCATAATGTAAGTTAACGTTACAGGCAGTGTTAACATTACCTGAGTTTTGAGATCTTAAAGGGCTGGATTGTAGCAAGACAGGAGGTTGGTTAGATAAACAGGAGCTAGATTATTTAAAGCTTTATAGGTAAGCCAGTGTAAGGTGGATAAAATTGGAGTGATATGATCAAATTTTTTAGATCTGGTAAGAACTCTGGCAGCTAAATTTTGTACTAGCTGAAGTTTTTTAATAGAGGATGCTGGGCAGAACTATTCTGTTTTGTATGAATATAAGAGAAGAAAATTGTTGATCATGCAGTCTTTAACATCTTTAATACAACTAATCCATAACGTTTAACAAAAAGTAAAAAATTCAGTTATATTTAATAAACATTTATACCACAATAATAAAATTCCAGACATAAAATAAAAAAAATTAAATAAAAATTCCCAGAGATGGGTTGCGGCTAAAAGGACATACAATGTGTAAAACATATGCTGGATAAGTTGGCGGTTCATTCCGCTGTGGCGAACCCAGATTAATATAGGGACTAAGCCAAAAAGAAAATGAATGAATGAATAAAATACTACATACATTAAATATTTCACGAAAATAATAACACATTAGCAAAACAGTTAATGTTAAAATTAACAGTTAACGTTTCAGTTTGTCTGTTTTTGATTGGATATGGCCTATGTTGTTTATGACAAATTCAAATGAATTAATAGTAATGGTCACACTTTATTTTGATGGGCCCTTTGTTGAATTTAAGTTACATTGCATCTGCATGCCAAATAATTCTCATTAGATTATAAGTAGACTGTTAGGTTGGGTTTAGGGTTGAGGGTAGGGTTAGTGTAAGTTGACCTGTACTTGCAAAGTTTCTTATAGTCAGTTAAATGTCTGTTGAAGGAGCAGTATCAACAGATATTAAGCAGACAGTCTACTAATACTCAACTGGACCATTAAAATAAAGGGTTACTGTAGTAATTTATTACACTTTGCAAACAATATCATTACAATTGGGACTGATGAAACTGGCATGGGTCAGCCTTCACAGTAACACTTCTGTCCACTGCGGCACCTCATTTAACACATAATGAATTTACTGGTGGTCAGAGAGATGCGTACAATGCTTGTTATATGACATATTATCAGTGTTTTTAATGCAAAACACTTAGTTTAGGTTTCAGACACTGAAAAATACACATCGGTAAGCCTACCAGCAAAGCAACTGTTTACAGCTACACCATGGTTGTCTTTGAAAATGGCAATAATAATTATTTTAAACATAATCTGATGACGTGCTTCATTCATGCAGTATACACACTGCGTAAATAATCAGACCAATGACTGTAAAAATATGGATGGCGCAACATTGCCTTTTCCATTGAACGCTTTGAAGGAAAATTGCCTCATGATGGGCGCAAACTGTTGCAAAAAACTGCTGAAATTGGAGCCTGGGCATGTGCAAAAGGACTACCAGATGGAGCCAGAGGCGGAGCTGCGGAATCAAGCTTCCAACCAAGCACTTGTACAAACCAACCACGCCCCTAAACTTCTCATTTGACCACCCGTATCTGCACTATAGCAAAAGCTCGCTAAATAACTATAAGCACTTACATTTAAAACACACAAAAATACACGATTTATAAAAAAAAACTGTGTGATGTTAGCACTTATAGCTTAATAAAAACAATATATGTTGGACTGCAAAATAAGCAATCTTTTATACACTCTAGCCTGAGTGAGACTAAGCTATGAGCACAAAAATATTTCTCTTATAACGGGTTGTTGGTATTTATAATCTTCCTATAGAGCTAGAAATAACATTTGTAAAATATGAAAAATAACTCATAAACAACACAGATTTTCAAAAAGGTTTTTCATTTTTAATTGACAATCAACAGGACCCAACATATACACATCCTTTTGTATACACATACAAAATTGTGTGTTTATATTAGCAAAAGGTACAGCAATATTTCTAAATATCAACAGGATATTTACACATCCCAGCACTATAAAATAATCCTTATCAATTTGTACAATAAACTTTGCAGTATTAATACATCATCCGATGCAACATCATTTGATTTATTCGATGCCTTAACTATATCTGGCAAAGAGGAATTCATTCATTTTAATGTTTATTAGGTGTATGTATTAAACGGCTAACGGTAAATGATGTATTTAAATAATATATAACATTTACAGCTCTATTTGTTATGTTAGATTCTCTTTCTAGAATGTTTAATATGATTGAAACAGCAAATTCTGTAGATTAACTTGATAACATGCCGAAACTCAAAATGTCAGAGATGTCCTTTAAATCAAGTTCGAATAACGTTACAGGAGATAGATCTGGACATAGATTAACATTATTTTTGTCTTCCTAATTATTATTTCAGACCCATAAAATTAATTACTGCTAGATAACGATCACCTGTCTTCCCTGACATGATAACGTTCATCATGTATCAGCAAACAAAAGCCCACATTTAACCGAATAAACCAACGCAATCTCGCGGCAATTCGTAACTTTCTGATTTAGTGGCTAATTCGTATGAATTTGTACGATCTAATTTGTACAAATTAGTACGATTTGCTCATTACCCAATGACGGTTGGGGTTACGGGTTGGGTTGGGTGCCACGCCTCCTTTTTAAAATCGTACATTTTCGTACTACTGAACTCGTAGAAATTCATATGAATTAGCCACTAAACTGACAAAGCGTAAATACTTACGTTTCCTCATGAGATCAGGCTGGAATAACCAGTGATCCGTTAGATCCTGTAGGTTAGAAAGTAAAGTTTACTGCTGAACAACTCATTTTATCATGGTAAAATGACACAAAAATTTAACATTGATAATTCAATCTCCTCCCGAAGCTCCGACGGTCTGCTTAAAGCTGTTAATCACAACTGTCTATCACGATGAAATGCCAGGGTTTTTATATCATTAAATACTGGCTACAAACATACTGTTTACAAAAATGAAGATATGAGCCTATATCAGCTTGATAACCAGTGCCTCTATTGACCAAAACCATCTTTCAGGACATTTTATTGCAAGTGTAATATTTTTTTTTTTTTTTGGGCTCAAGTCTTATTGCTTAACATGGGGGAGATGGACTTTATGACTTGTACAGCAGCCAGCCCCCAGGGGGAAATCTAACGGCCGGGAGCATCAAAAGAAGGCATGTGGCACACTGGAATCGGACGTTTTAACTTGTGTGTAGCTGTACTTTGCACATGCGGGTCAGTATAGGACCCTTATCTGTTCTCACTGGAAACCTGATATCAGCCACATTTAAAACAACTATGCAAAAAAATCTGATCTGAGAAAAAATATGATTCAAGCAGTACGCCTCACAGTGTGACCATAGCCAGAGACTAACAGTAAGGGACGGATTGGCTATCTGGCAATTCTGGCAAATATCAAAAAGGTGGGACCATTTTTTAAATGTGGGCCGGTCAGTTTTTTTTAAAAAATGTTTTTGTATGTATTGTTTTTACATGCAGGGAGCTTTTATTTCTTGTAAGATGTGAATATTATGATGATGATGATGATGATGATGATAGTAATAATAATAATAAATGTTACGCACTTGGCCCAATCAGCAACGGTCAGCTGGTTTCGAGATGGGCAAAAAATAAGTGCAACACAAGCTAATTGTCAGAGATGGACCGTAAAAAAGGAAAGGCAATGCAGAAAAGCTTAAAGAAAGCAAAAAAAAAATGGCTCTAAAATCCGACGCTTCCAAATGCATAAAATTTACTCATATATTCTTGAAAGGGGGTAAAGCGGTGGCGCAATAGGTAGCGCTGTAGCCTCACAGCAAGAAGGTTGCTGGTTCGAGCCTCAGCTGGGTCAGTTGGCATTTCTGGAGTTTGTGGAGTTTGTATGTTCTCCCCATGTTGGCGTGGGTTTCCTCCAGGTGTTTCAGTTCCGTCCTCAAGTCAAAAGACATGCGCTACAGTTAAATCGGGTATGCTAAATTGTCCGTAGTGTATGTGTGGGAATGTGTGTGTATAGGTGTTTCCCAAAACATATGCTGGATAAGTTGATGGTTCATTTTGTTGTGGCGACCCCAGAATAATAAAGGGACTAAGCTAAAAAAAATGAATGAATGAAATTAATGTATGTATAAATTTGTTATAAATGGGTTGTTTTTGTCACATACATTAAATGTTTAAATATCTATTACATATGGTACTGCTTATATTATTTCACCATCACCAATATAAGTAGTGAATGTGCGTGTCCGTCGGTGTGGTAATGTGGGCTGGTGTGGCTACAGTGCCAGGGCTGCTTTTTTTGTCTCAGTCTGCTCCTGCTAACAGTCATTTTATTTCCAGATGAAATAAAAGAGAGTCCTTTTCATTTGTTTTATCAAATTATACAGATTCTCTTTAAAGTAACAGTTACCAAACAACAGCCATCAAAGTAAGTTACTAAATATTGTAGTCCACAACAAAGTAAGAACCTGCATGCTCTGCTCACCGCCTAAAAGCAGCATGTGATTACATCATAAGTGATGTAAATGTATGTTTTAAACAATGCACTTCTGAAAGACCAAAAAGCCTTGCTTCCCCTCGATTCTGGTGGCAATTCAATAAATCCAAATCTGTTATTCAATTAAATATTTACTAGTGGAATTCAATTAAGTAATAATGATAGATTCAGAGGAGGGACTGAAACATGCTCCCTTCACTTACGCTGCCGTCCAGCGACATTTTCAATTTAATAACTGTCTTTCTTTTTCCCCCTATCTGCCACTCTGCGTGTTATTTATTTGGTGGGAGTGGCAGCTGGTGGTGATCAGCACACCAATCAGCTGTCTCCGCTTAGTGTATACAGAGCAGGTGTTGCAACACTTCAACAATGAAAAGGTGAAAAATAAGCCACGTTAAATGGAAACAAGTGCAATTTCGAAGTGGGGGCAGAGAGCAATCATAATTTTGAATCTTTTTTTTTTTCTTAAGATGTTAGCCAGGACTGTCATTCTTTCTAAAAGTATCTATCAGGCTGGATGTTGAAGTGATGGAGAGACTGCGGCGAGAATGACTGGACAGGAATGCCAATAGCCTCATTACTTGGCACGGCACATTGTAACTGGAAATTGCTTCTTTCAGGTTTTGTTTGCTCTGGCAATTACAATAAACTCTCTGCTTGACACGTTGTTTGCACAGATGTAGAGCATTAATAAACATGAGCGCTAATCTGAATTATTGAACCGCTCCCCATAATTCCGACAATGGATTTCCTGACTCCGATGGATATAGGGATGAGCGAAGGGAGATGGGCTGACTCTCCGGGACCAAACAGAGGTATGGGGTCTTATCACATGTGAAATCCTTTTATTGGATGTGCAGGCGTGGAGCGCTGCCCCCCTTCAGGTATTCCCCAAGTTTCATAGCCTTCGCTGCTCTCGACCCTATCCACAACCACACACACATACACATTCCCAGACACACTCCCCAACACTTGCAAACTCACTCAAGAGAGTGACATTTGTTCTCTAGTTGCCTGTCAAAAGAGGAAAGCAGTGTCTCTGCGTTAACAAGGTAAAGGTTGAGAACTAGGTGAATTTAAGAGAGTTGGGATTTCACTTCCTAGGGACATATTTTTTATGAACACGCAACATGTTCCTCACTGTCAGAAGTGACAGATTTGGAGCTTAAGGAGTTATGTGACCCCCAGTGAAAAAGCTTTTTTGGTTCCACTTTATTTTAAGTGTTCTTAACTAATGTGTACTTACATCATAATAAAAATATAATGTACTTAATGCGTTCGTAATGTATTGAAGAACACGTCTGGTGCTCTTGAGGTGTGATACGAGTAGGGCTGTGGACAGGTTTGGTGGTATGGGTAGGTTTAGGAGTGGATTAAGGTGTAATGCCGAGCTCAGATCATGATTTTCAAAGTAGTCGTGTCACAGATGTTTTCACACTGCATGACTATCTGGGTTAGCTTTCTGTCGGTGCTGTGTTTACACTGTAGGATGGATCGGCGACAGAAGAGTTCACTCTGCATGACTTTAAAATCGGAAAAATCACAGACAACTTTGTCCAAACTTCTGTCTCACAAGACAACAAATGCGAGAAGTCACATGGAAACAACGCAAGGTCACGTAAAATATCTTTCTGTATTAACTACATAATGGAAAAAGAAGACTTTAGCTTGAGAAACTTGTGTTGCACACCTGATTTTTGAAGAGAGTTAACAATCTCTCCTCAACTTTTTTTACTTTTCGACCTAATTGTGATATTGATCAGATGACACGTCAAACAGACACTGTGCTCCTGCCAAATTTCCACTAGTTTTTCCTCCATTTCTTGGGTCAAAATTACTAAAAATTAGCATTATTAACTTCTCCCCCAGCCTCCTGCTGGCCTGCAGGTACCCGTACTAGTGAATGCTGCTCTCTCATTGGCTGTAGGTGATCGCGGATGTTATTTTTAATCAGAAAACATTTCACACGGCATGATTTGAATCGCCGACAGCTCCAGATATTTAGCATGCCAAATATCTCATGGGTGACGGCTACTCATCTGCGAGTCTCTCACTTCGCATCTTTGATAGTTCACACTGTGTGATTGTTACTCACGTGAACAAGCACCGATTTGTCTGTGATTTCAGGCAGTTGTTGGCGATTTCTCAAAACCTGTCGGCAAGTCAAAATCAGAGCTAAAATCATGCAGTCTGAACTCCGGATGAGGGATGGATCAGCAGTGTAATTATAAATGTAATAACAGAAATTGAATACAGGTGTAATTACCTATCCATGTAATCAGTCCTTGACAATCCTCCGGCTGTGTTTATGTGCAATCAGCAAAATCCGAAAAAGGTGCATGTGAGCGGTGCATGACTGGATCTGTAGTCCATATAGATTTGTAGTTCTATGGCTATCTGCGTATTTACCAGCAATATACAAGGATTTGATCGCTCGTGATTGTGACAGATCATAAACCCTCAAAAATACTTTGGTGAGTTTTATGATTATATGTACTGTATGTCATTTAGTGGACAGAAAATATTGTTAGATCGGAATAAAAACAATAGTCTATGGTTATATAGTCCCCTCAAAGATTGCTGTGCAAACATTTACTTGCTTTATATTTGCTTTTTCATTTGATCTGATATTGCAGG
Source organism: Danio tinwini (assembly GCA_903798205.1). NCBI lineage: Eukaryota > Metazoa > Chordata > Actinopteri > Cypriniformes > Danionidae > Danio > Danio tinwini. The sequence continues at coordinate 2,269,879 of CAIGQZ010000461.1, forward strand.
AGAGCGCTTTTTAAAGTGCATGGCAGAGATTAAACAAATACCTATTGGCACTCACAATTGTCTGACCAATTTGAATACAATTTAAATTTGTATATTACAATTTCTGGGGGAAAAAGAAAAACAAATTCTTTCAGAGAAGCATTCCTTCCACATGTCATTCCATGTGGCACTCACATAATGACACTTATCTGGACGACACCAAATAATGTCTACTCTAACTAGCAAGAATAGCCATGATATTGCATGTCTAATGACATGAGTTCAGCCTCACACTTTTTTTTCTCTCATCCATCTCTATTCCTGTCCCTCTCTCCCGTTCTTCTGTTGTAGTAATTGTAAGAGCCTGTTCAGGAGTCACAATGCCTAACAGTAATCAAAGTACTGACAAAAGGCTTCTTTCATTCTTTGCCTGGTTTTGTGTATATTATTATATGTTTCCATTTCACCAGCATGTCTTAAAGTCGAGAAGCGCCGTGCTGTAATTTCACATTGAATAAGATACCACTGATCAAAGTCACCAGGAGTCTGTTTGATACCTTAGAATAGCCAGCCCTCCCTCTGTTATGCCTTTTGAACATCTTAGGCCTCTTAAGAGAGAATGAGAGAGAGAAAGAGAGAGAGTCTTCTACTGCATTCCTCTTGTAGATATTCCCTTTACTACTAACACAGTAGGGTGAATCCTCAATCTTTTAGAACAGGAAACAGAGAAGCTAAAGACTTCACATATACTGTATTTCTTATGTGACCCTTTAATGACATTAATAGGTTGTTAAACTAGGGGTTTTGTCCAGTGTCTCTGACTTCTGGCATCGACAAACCACATTCACCTATAGAACTGTACATTTTCTATTTTTCAGTCCATTCTCTGTAAACTCTGGAGATGTTGGGGCATGGAAAATCAGCAGTTTCTCAAAAACTGAAACCAGCAAATAGATTCAATTCCATGCTCGAAGTCGCTTGAATCATATTTCTTCTTCCATTGTAATGGTCAGTTTGAATGTTTGGAGGTCTTCTTGACCATGTCCACACAGCTAAGTGCATTGAGTTGCTGCTATTTGATTGGCTGATTTGTTATTTGTGTTAACAAGCAGTCAAACAGGTGTTTTTATACTGTCCAGTGAAAGTACGATGTT
>CAIGQZ010000461.1:2271580-2284494 GCA_903798205.1 Danio tinwini
TTATTATTATTATTATTATTATTATTATTATTATTATTATTATTATTGCACACTGTGGGGTACCACAAGGCTCAGTTCTAGGTTTCTTACTTGTCACACTATATATGCTATCGCTAGGCAATATCATTAAATACATGGAGTTAGCGTCCACTGTATCTCCTCTCAACCTGATAATGTGTATGAATTTAACAGATTGTATAGCTGATATAAAAATTGGATGACTAATAACTTCTTATTACTAAATTCAAATAAAACGGAGGTCTTGCTTATTGGAACCAAAAAACTAGAACCTTGTTCACCCCAGGGATGGGCAAACTCGGTCCTGGAGGGCAGGTGTCCTGCACAGTTTTGCTCCAACAATAATTAAACACACCTAAACATGCTAATCAGTGTCTTCAAGATCACTAGAAATCTATAAGCAGGTGTGTTTGATTAGAGTTGGAGCTAAACTGTGCAGGACATCGGCCCTCCAGGACCGAGTTTGCCCATCCCTGGTCTAAAACTTGATGGATTCTTAGTTCAGTCCTCATCTTCAGTCAAAAAATTGGGTGTGTGTTTTGACAGCAACCTGTCATTTAAAGGCCAGATTTCAAGCATCTAGAAAACTGCTTTTTTTTCATTTTAAAAATGTTGCCAAACCATATACTATCAATTTCTGATGCGGAAAAGCTTATTCATGCCTTTATGACCTCTCGGTTAGACTATTGTAATGCATTACTAGGCGGTTGCCCTGTCTAATTAACAAACTTCAGCTACTGTAGTTCCAAATGCAGCTGCTAGAGTGCAGAACAAAGAAATATGATCATATTACTCCAGTTCTTTCATCATTGCATTGGCTCCCTATTAAATATTGTATAAATTTTAACATTTTATTGACTACCTACAATACAAAGCTCTGAACGACTTAGCTCCCCAGTATTTGAGGGAGCTCTTGGTGCATTATAGCCCCTCACGTCCACTATACTCAATTAATTCTGGACAATTGATTATTCCCAGAAAATCAAAATCAACTGTAGGCAGTAGATCTTTCTCATATCTGGCACCAACACTCTGGAACAGCCTTCCTAGCACAGTTCGGGAAGCAGACACACTCTTTCATTTTAAAACTAGATTAAAAATGCATCTCTTTGCATTAGCATACACATAAAACACAAATGCTTTTGAAATCCGAATCCTCTAAAGGATTGTTAGTCTGCATTATTTAGGGCAACCGGAACCGAGAACACTTTCCAAAAGACTTTATAGTTTGAACGCCATCTGCGTTTATGTTAAGTCTGTTTTTATTATTCCAGACGTTTCCATAATCCTGGACCAGGCCGTATTCTGAGCAGCTGCTGTGGTGGTCATGGAAGAGTGGAGAGCACGAGACTGATTCCTGTAAGTCTCAAGTGACAGATGAGTCTTCACATCGATCCTTAAGGGCCAGCCTGTGCACCAGCTCGTGACCTCTCCCACCTCTGCGTGGACGTCCAGCGTTCTCCAGCCTCCGGCGTCTAGACTGCAGCTCTGCACAAGAAGTTTGGTCAGAGGAGAAATGGTCATGCCCGACTGAGCCTGGTGTCTCTTGAGGTTTTTTCTTCCTTCACTTTCGTCAATTGGTGAAGTTTGTTCCTTGCCGCTGTGGCCACTTGCTTGCATGGTTTAGGGCATCGATGGATTTTCTCTTCAGTGTTTGGACTTTTAGCAGTAAAAATTAAACCACACTGAACTGAACTGAACTGAACTTCAACTCTGAAATCTGGACTGACAGTTTCAATTAATCTTCTATGTTTTGACACAGTTTACATTGTAAAAGCGCTTTAGAAATAAAGATGAATTGAACTGATTTAGTATTATCATTATTATTATTAATGTTGTTGTTTTTCTGTAAATAATATGAATTGATATATTGTATAAGATGTATTTATTATTATTATTATTATTATTATTGTTTGTAGTTGTTGTTTTTAACTAAATTTTATAACTTGTAACTTAATTTTAACTGATAAAAATTGTTTATTAGGCAATACTACTATTGAAATGTTAGCATTATTTGGTTAGTAGTATAGTAGCATTTGTTTGGTTCGATGTATGTCGTACACATTGTCACTGAAGCCTATTTATTATAAATTATGATGTCACACTTCAATCTATATTGCTATAAAATTTTGACCTATCAAATTCCAAAAATGGTTTAAATGAATCATAACTCTTTGTAGCGGGGTCACTAAATAAATAAATAAATAAATAAATAAATAAATAAATAAATAAATAAATAAATAAATAAATAAATAAATAAAATCTCAGACCTCATATAAAATGAATGAAAAACAAAACAGCTCATATAATATTTATAAAATCCCCACTTCCGAGGCTGACCATCATCATTTCCTGAAGGTCAGGCACCTCCTTTCACCACCAATTTGTTCAATACTAGAAAAAAAAAGCCATATTTTAAGGTCCTGTTTCATTGAAAATGCCAAATTAACAGCACAGACCAACAACAAATAAACAAAATAAATGTTCAAATTCACAGTTCAACCACTTCCAAAATAAAAAAGGGAGAGATTCACCCAATGAGCGATGCAGAGTCTGAAGACACAGCACATAAGTCATTAGGGAGGAGGTAATTTATTTTCCCTGCGTTTAATATGTCACAGCCCAATGCCTGTGTGTCTGTGGTGTTGGAGCTGCTTGGCACGGGCCGCTGTCGAACCCGACTGCCTCCTCCACTGATACCTGTGGTGTTCTTCATGGTTCAGGGGCTCCTAATTTAAATAGGAAGTTGCACATATTTCACAGAAACACTGGGAGCTGCTTTAACACAGGATGGGGCAGATGATGTACTGCCGCATGACGTTTGGATGATCCCTCCCAAACGTGCCAGAGAGGGTCACGGATCAGAGCGGACGGAGGTAGAGAGCGGCTACAAATGACGAGGCATGCTGCTAGTCGGCAGGAGCGTGTTGATGGGCCATAGAAACACTGGGAGAGACGACGGTAATTCACTCTCCAGGCACCCGAATGTGCTCTTGGTTTAGTTATACTAGAGTTGAAGACTTTTACTGTGTTTGGCCGGTAGTGTGAGGGTTTTAAAATGCTGCAAATAACAATAAGCAATCAATGTACAGTGTCATTTCTTTTTTTGGTGCATGTTTTGGTCGCACTTTATTTTAATGTACTAAAGTTCACACTATTAACAAACTGTTGGGGATCCACTCTGGGGTGATTGTAAGTCTTAATTTGGCCAAACTGTGTTTTAGCTAGCGGAATGATTTTTGGTGGCAAGTCTTATTTTGACACATATTTTGGGAAAATCCCTTGAAACAAAAAAACAACAATACACTCTGGGAAAATTTAGTACCCTTTCGTTATGTTCAGGATGAAAACATTCACTAATTGAAACTGCTGAAAATATGTATCAGATAAATATAGATTTTTTTTTCATTTGTAGAAATCTGTTAATCATCCTCAGCCCTGATCAAAACTACTAAAAACTACAAAAAATGTTTTAAATATTTATAGAATTTTTACTCTTTAATTGCCAAGTTTATAAATGATGTCACTGATTTGGTGAAAAACACACAAAATTACATATCTTCAATATAAAAAGTAATTGTGGACTGGATTTTTTTACCTTTTATCACAGTCTTGGACTTGTGTAATATTAGTTGCAACATTGTCTTTGATGCATTGTTAGTTTTTGTGAAGCATAAGATTTTATTTTTCTCCACATTGTTTTTGCCACATTGACTTCCATTATAATGACATTGTTTGATTGCAAAGCCACATCACCATATTATTATGCAGTTTTGATTGTTGGGTGTGTGTGTGTGCATGTGCATGTGTATGTGTGTGTGCATAATAGTGTGAGAGCAGCCTTTGCAAACTTACACTGATGCGTCTGCGAAAATCTAAATATGCACCTCAGCTCTGAGAACTACACGGAGTAAACAAAAACAAGGAGGGTGTGTTTATGCACAGGCTGACTTTTGATGTTGAGAAGTATGGACAACCTATGTGTAAAATGCTTGTGTTTTCTTGGTGGTAAAGCCAGTTTTAAATATGTAAAGTGTTACCCACTTATTCAGAAAGTTCTAAAAATACTGATCTGTAATGTAGTTAAGATATTAGGGGTAGGTTTAGGGGAAATAATTGACTTGATTGTTTCAAAATGTTTGTATGGGGAAATATTAGTAGGGGACCTGGGCTCATTGGAAATGCATTGCTTTTTGAATAATTTGTCATACTAATGCTATTTACAAGAATATTTTATCAATGAATAAAGTATTATTCTTTATTTCAAGTGAAGTACGGTAACACAGAAGATATAAAAGCAATGTAAAATCAAGGTAAAAATATGTGGTCGTTGTGCACGTTTTTGTTTTTTAAATCCTATTGATTTAAATTAAGCAAGGCTTTATAGATCATTGGTTCGATGGGTTGTCTGAACAACAGGCCCCATCTTCTCAATGATGTGTACAAGAAGGACATGCATTTGAAATGTACAACAAATCGTAAAAGATTTGCAAACATTTAGACAGAGCCCTCTAGTGCATTTGAATAATGTTATTATAACCAATAGTAATTGAATAATATTATATCATAACCAAAACAATTAATATTAATAATATTAATAAATTGTTCAAAAACCACTACAGAAAACTCCACACAGAAATTCCAACTGATCCTGCCGAGGCTCGAACCAGCAACATTCTTGTTGTGAGGTGATTGTGCTACCCACTGAGCCACCGCGACGCCTATAATTTGTTTTATTAAAAAAATTATAATAATTAAGCATACTGGTGGCACGGAGGTAGTGGAGTTTGCATGTTCTCCCCATGTTGGCGTGGGTTTCCTCCGGGTGCTCTGGTTTCCCCCACAATTTCAAAGACATGCGGTACAGGTGAATTGGGTAAGCTAAAATTGTCCATAGTGTATGTATGTGAATGAGTGTGTATGGATGTTTCCCAGTGATAGGTTGCAGCTGTAAGGGCATCCGCTGTGTAAAACATATGCTGGATAAGTTGGTGGTTCATTCCGCTGTGGCAACCTCTGATTAATAAAGAGACTAAGCCGAAAAGAAAATGAATGAAATAATTAATTAAGCATACTTCATTATTAGTGTAGCTTTTTAAAGCATACTTAACTTTATAACATACTCGCACACAAGAATTTGACTCACTATAGTGATTTATCCCTGTCCAGTGTCCTATGCTGTATTTCTCCAAAAGTGACGGCGCATTTACAGTGTGTGCATACATTTCTGGTTACAAAAGAATTGCAGTTGTACTCAGTCCATACATGGCCAACGCGTGAACCTCTCACTTTATACAGAAAATAAAATAGATTAGAAGCCAAACAGAAGCCTCAAACTAAACAGTAATTTCATCATCAGCCCTCTCGTTGCGAGCTAATATTGCACTTTTAAGTTTAGCCGTTTCATTTGAAGCAACTGCACCTAAAATCATTTAAAGGTCCTTTACTCTGGGCTAAAATAGCACAGTAACCCAATCAATAGATTGCACCTTGCCTCATGTGGCACAGATAATCTATTCAGAGCTGTATCTCACTGGGCTCTCAGCTCAGACCAATATTTATCTGAGCTCAGAATCAGCATCATCTCTTATACCCAACACACACACACACACACACACACACACACACACACACACACACACACACACACACACCCACACACACACACACACACACACACACACACACACACACACACACACAAATACAAGTACGCCAAGTACCAGCAATGACCTGTGACGCTTGACCTCTGACTCCGTGACCTGTTGTCTGATGGCCTATCGATTACGTCTGGGCATTACTGGGAGATTGCTGGACTGTAATCACATTACATTTTATATAGTGTGTAATATGTTTCTTTGACTGCCACATTTTTTGTTTTATTTTCTTGTCCTACTGATTGGAGTATTCTATAGTAAAGCAGCAATCCTAAATCAGGCTTCCCCTCAAGTCCCTTTGGCGGGACTTAGATTTTTCTATTAGGCAAAGAGGGCTTGGTTCATGGTACTATATGTTTCCAGGCTCATTGACTGCATAACCATGGAGAAATGAGAGAGAAGCCTTGAGTCTTCTGCTGGGAATTGTCAAAAGAAACTCAGTATCGCTTTATAACAGGGTTGTATTAGTTAATATGTTTACTATGATGAACAAACAATGAACAACATTTATAACCGTATTTATTCATCTTGTAATGTAACTTTTTCTTTATTTTAACTAACAGTGTATTAACAAATGTTAACCACAAATTTAGATTTTTTATAATGCATAAGCAGGCCCGTGCAGAGGCTTTCCAAAGGGCATGATCGCGAACTATAGAGTGGGGGTGGTGGGGGACATTAGTGGTGGTAGATCGTGAACTGTCCACCGGAGGTGGGGGGGGGGATGTTTGGGGTGAGAGGATGGTTGGCTTGTTGGGGTTGTTGGTTGTTGAACGGAACATCGGGGGACTGTGGGGGATGTGGGGCGGGGGGGTCGATGTGGTTTAGGGAGATGGGGAACTTAAGAGCTGGTGGAGGGGGGGGGGGGTGAGATGTTGCATGTGGAGATTGCTAACTTAAAACTTACGTTCATTTTGGAAGGGTACTTTGCACAGGTTGAGCCCTATGTGTGCACGTGCCTATGCATAAGTAAATGTTTCACACTGTAAAAAAAATCTGTAATTTTACGGTTTATTTCTGGCAGCTGGGGTAAAATAACGGCCATTAAGTTACAGAAATTTACTGTAAAGTAATGAACATTACATTTAAAAAAATTCCTTAAATTTAAATTTCTGGTAAAGTTCTGTAATTCAACCTCTGTTATTTTACAGTAAATTTCTGTAATTTAAGGGCTGTTATTTTACGTTTTTTTTCCGGTACCCCAGCCCATTTTTTTTACAATGCACTATGAATAATAAATGCTGCTCAAGAATTGTTTATTCTTAGTTTATGCTACTACACTCATCAATTAAGCATGTTTGGGATGATCTGGATTGGCATTTTTGACAGCATGTTCCAAATCTTGCCAACATCCAGCAACTTTGCACATCCATCCGCTTGTTAAGCGGATAATAATAATACTAAACGTTTACAAAGCGATGTAATACTTTCAAAAATCATGATTGTAATGTATATCCATGCCTAATATCCAATGGCCAGAATAAGATTTTTTTATAAATTGTTAAAATATTAATGTCTGTTATGAGTCTAGACACTGGTGTACACCATGGTTTTATATAAAATTCGCTTTAATGTGTGATATGACAAAAAATTTTTATAAATTAATATTTTCTCAATTCAAATGACTAGTGGCTTGAACCCGGAAACAGTATTACATACATCATGACTTAACAAGTGAATTGAAGACTAACATTTCACAGGCCAAAACTGACAACCTGGGGTGCGTTTCCGAAAAATCATCATTAGCCAACAAAGGTTGCCAGTTCTATCATCACAATTTTAGTTCAGCGATTTGGCGTTTCCCAAATCTGTCTTTCCAATGAACATTCACAATCTGTGTCACAAACATGTGCTGGTTGCAACTTCACCTCTAGAGCTGTAGTTAGAAGCATAGTTCCTGGTTGTGTTCTTTTCCGAGGTATCCCCCCTATGCCCTATTTCTGTTGAACATTCCAACGTCCACTTTGAATGATTAAAAAGAAACACTTAAAATTCTCTCACATGTAATTTGCTTTAAAAAAAAAAAAAAACTAAATTCTATCCAGTTTTATAAAAATTCAGATTGACAATTGCTCTCCCTTTGTAGTACACTATGAAATCATTCATGCCTATTTAAATGCTGACATGACTCATAACAAAAAAATTAAAAAATCTAAAAAATCTATAAAATTTCTAAATCTAAATTATGGTATCAAATAAAAAGACATAGTTTTTACAACATTATTTAACCATAAATCTGATTTATAGGCTACATAAGAGTAGCCTATGTATTAGCTATTGTAAATGGTTTTATGTTTTAGAATAAAATATGGTATACTCTTCATAATTTTTGTCAAATAAATATGCATACTGTATGTGTCGTTTACATTAATACAGAAAACGAAACGAAAAAAATGAAACGTCTATGTGTGTCCATGTAAAACAATACACAAACACAAATAAAATAATACACAAAATAATAATAATAATTGAATGTGAATTTTCTCTTAAGAAGTTGTTACTCTGCCCTGTTAAGAGTGTCATTAAGGACATTTAACACTATAACTAACAGGCTTATAACAATGGATTGGTTTTGGATGCACTTCATTTCCCAAACGATGCATCGCTCTACAATAGATCAAGTTACGTCCTTGTTTGGGAAACACATTCCTGATAGACTCTATGTGAAGGAGATATGTTGCACTGCGTGATGGAAATTATTGTCACATCAGGTACTGACTAGTTTTTTGCGTTTATAAGTTGTTCAGTCTAAATACATTGACTGACAGTAACTAATGAAACCTTACTGTAGAGTGTGAACAGAAATTCTAGGTTCAGGTCATTTATTGGCAGATTTGAAATAACCTTAACAATCCATGAAGCATTTTTTTATTGATTGATTGACAGATTAATTGATTAATTGAATGACAGATTGATTGATTGATTGATTGATTGATTGATTGATTGATTGATTGATTGATTGATTGATTGATTGATTGATTGATTGATTGATTGATTGATTGGTAAATGAGTTTTGTTGGCTTTTTTTGTTAATTTTTAAACTCTCTGGTATTGCTGCAACATGAAAATCAAAAATAGTTTCACACCATTGGTGATAAATATGAAAACAGAACTTCCAGAAGGAGAATTAGAAAAGATTACGTTCTGTTGAATCTCTCAACTTGACATGAAGATGCAAAACCTTTTTGCTGCGGTATTAAAACTGAAACAGCGGTTCTTTGATGTTGGCCATTGATGCCGCTGTGAAAGACTTCAAAACCTTAGCGTAAATTGAGTTTGTTGTGTATACAAGCACCTGCCAGATTTAATATTGAACGGATGATCCAAAATGGATTTTTGATCCCAGTAAAATGAGGAAAGATGTCTGAAACAACAGAGGAGGGGAGGGGGAAATCTATAGCCCTCCGAAGCCGAGATTTCTGCTCCCAGGTGAAGAATACATCTCTCCTCGTCATTCTGTGTTTTCTTTTGATGGGCAGCTTTCCACGTAAAGAAAAACCTATAGGTCTAACCTTCTTACTATTTTGCCTGTGGCTATTCACAGATTGCGTGTTTTTTAGGTGTCTCATCCTTAGGGGGTGATCCGAATCAAACCGCCATAAATATTTCAGTGCATTTTTTCAAGCTTGCTGTGTTCAATGAGCTAAATTCTGTCTGTTTACATTAACTATTAAACTGTCTTCTTAATACTGAAAAGTACATGTAAATTATATTAGTGTTCATACTATAGTAGTAAAAAAAAATATTTATTGTATAATAGAGTCTGTTCACACAAATGTGTATAATCGATTCTACAAATTATGACATTTTAAAATGAGCAATCTACAGATTGTTATTAGCAATAGCAGTTTTAATTAGTCAGAATTATTGCCCCCCCTTTGTTGTTGTTTTTTTTTTTTTTCATTATTTCCAAAATTATGTTTAACAGAGCAAGGGCATTTTCACAGTATTTCTGATAATATTTTTTCTTCTGGAGAAAGTCTTATTTGTTTTATTTCAGCAAGAAAACAGAATAAAAAAGAATAAAAAAATAAATAAATAAAATAAAGGTAAAAATTATTAGCCCCTTTTAAGCATTTTTTTTCGATAGTCTACAGAACAAACCATCGCAATACAATAACTTGCCTAATTATCCTAACCTGCCTAGAGATCCTAATTAACCTTTAAATGTCACTTTAAGCTGAATACTAGTGTCTTGAAAAATATCTAGTAAAATATTATTTACTGTCATCATGGCAAAGATAAAATAAATCAGTTATTTGAAATGAGTTATTAAAACTATTATGTTTAGAAATGTGTTAAAAAAACGTATCTCGGTTAAGCAGAAATTGGGCAAAAAATAAACAGGGGTGCTAATAATTCTAAATTTAACTGTATCTGGTAGGCTTTTTTAAGAAGCATTTTAACATACACTGAAAAAAATGCAAGCAATACCACATTTAATTAAAAATGTATCTTTAATTTCAGGTTTATATTATTTGTTTTATTTTTCAAGTAATAAATGACAATAAATAATATATACTGTAAATAACAAATACAAATTTTAAGTTCAAAGTTCACATAGTTAAATATAAATGTTTAGCTCAACATGTTAAAGAGCTCAACAACAAAAAAATGTTTTGACCAATGTAAAATTGTAAGCTTACTCACACAGGCCAGTGTATGAGTATTAAACAGAAACTAAATATGCTTTGTATTTTCATGGACTTAAAAATTATTGCTTAAAGCAAATGGTTTATTTTTCATTGGCTCAAATGAACAAATTTAGATGTGAAACCATTACCTTATTTTTTATTTATTTTTTTTTGTCATTGGATGAATAAACATTTTATGGGCATTGTTGTTTTGATTAAGACTATATCTTCTTGTTTAGAATGAAAACAGTAATTTAAATGAATTGACTTTCTTCAATAAGACAAATATGCTTTGTATCAGGTTTTATAAAAAAAATTTTTTCATGAAGATAGAAAATATTGTTTTAGGCAAATGATTTATTTTTTCATTAAGTCAAGTGATAAAATTTAGATGTGAACCATTACCCTATTTTTATTATTAGATGAATGAAAGCTTTTTTTTTCCAGTGTACAGATTGGAAGTCTGTTCACATCTTGATAGCAATCAGTTGTCTTAATATACAGTTTATATCCTTCTAGAAAGATTAGTACTTTAAAATGCTTGTCCACTCATTGACATTTTCCTGTCACTTATGGTCCAACTGCCAGTCAATCTATACTATACAAAATATGTATTAATTACCAGTTGCACATAGCTTTTTTTTGTTGTACTTTTCATTATTTTCACTTTTGAATTATAATATAAAACATGCGTCATTGCGTTTAACATATTTTTAAGAAATTGTTATGATTAGGTTTTGAAGTATGAGTGGGATTATTGACCAATTCCACTGAGTTTTCTCTGAGTACAGTTCGATATGCTTTTATGGCTGTTTCCACTGTAAAAGGGTATCAAAAAGCGAAACGTACTGTCCCACTGTTTGGGTACCCTTTGCAAAGAGTACCTAGCACAAGAAAACTGTAACAAAAGGCGGAGCTAGACACTCAGCTGAATGCTATTGGTTTACAGAAATACATCCCTCGCTTGTGGACAAGCAGGAGAATGACCCGAGCTCAAACGAACCTTGTCGTAGTCTTGATGAACAGCCACGAAGCCAAGAACAACAAAATCTGCTATGTCCTGTTGTTGTTTTATGAGCCCATGTAAATGTGCGAGTGGTTTCACTTTCTCCAGAGAGCTCGCGTGCACTCATCGCGGGTCTATAATTGAAATAATGAACTTCTTGAGCTCATAATAATATCGTGGTCTGTTATGTGTTCATACATGTTGCATTTATTTATTCATTTATAATTGCAGATGTTACAGTAGGCTGTTTCACGCTATTATTGATCTGCAGTTTTAATCAAATCATGTTCATAAAAAGGTTAGTTCTGAACATTTATTCACAAGTATTTGTGTGTATAAAGCATCTATTTTGTAAGAATTGCTTCTTATATGATTTGTGTACAGCTTTAGTTTGACTTTCCTCGAGCGAGAATGACAACGTCTGAAACTTTCTGTCATTGAACCATTTCTGAACCATTGGTACCCTTTTGGCAGTGGAAACGCAAGCCTGATAAAGGTGACCCATACTGACCTGTACCATACCATAGTGTACCACCCAGTGGAAATGGGCCATAAAACAATACATTTATACAAATATCTTACATAGTTAAATGATTAAGCATATGTTATGCTTTTTAGTTGTAATTCCCATAATATTACAGTTTCAGCATTTAATGTCACATTAAATACCTTGCTATTGCATGCCTTTAAATTGTTAAATTGTTATATGTGTAAATCTAAAAATTAAGATTTAATGTGAAGCAGAGATCAAATTTATCTTAATAAGGTAAGAAGAAAAGTGAAAAAAAAAACATGTCTTTAGATGATATATCTGGACATTTGGTAACATGTCAGAGTAACTGTTAGCTGTGTGCAAAATATATAATATGAGGGCATGTAAAATGTACAACAATTATTTGCATGACTCGTTTTAGCACATGATTAAATTAGGCAAAGATTTGGATGTAAAGAAAGTCCAGACTCGGAAGAATCACTACCAGCTGTATTTCCTCCTCCTTTCCTCTTGAAATTGTAAAAATGCATTTATCCTGTGGTTGTACCCCAATTCTGAACCCGTTTCAGTGTTTATTTATATAAACGCCTCATATTATTGGCCGTTAATTAAATGGCCACTCAGCGGAGATGAAACAGTACTCCAAAACTCTCTCCAGTATGTCAGAACGGACAGTCCATTAGACAAACAATACGAAATGACTGAAGAGCCACATGTGCTGATGAGAGGCCTGACGAAGAGCCATATCGTCACTGTCGGAAGCTTGACAAACACATTATGGGAATAAACTCTTGGACTGAATCCATTTCGGCAATTCTGCTGTTCAAAGAGTTCACACAAACAAATGCTCGGAGTGAAATGAGGTCGTGCAGGTGTCAGTTCAACTGCTTCTGGATAGCAGATAATGAAAAATCTCTTGTTTTGGAACAATTTATTAGATTATTATTTATTAGGGGCACTGTGTCCTAAAATAATCATTTTATATTATATTATATTATATTATATTATATTATATTATATTATATTATATTATATTATATTATATATTTTTATTTTATATTATATTATATTATATTATATTATATTATATTATATTATATTATATT
>CAIGQZ010000461.1:2285157-2307138 GCA_903798205.1 Danio tinwini
ATATTATATTATATTGTTGTTATGTAAATTTTATTGTTAAAATAACATAAAAATTATTCATTTGTTTGTTTATTTTACTTTGACATACTGTAGAACTTATGTACTTATAGAATTAATTATCATTTTTGAACAAATCATGTAAAAACATATTTCAGGCTTTGTTGCATTACTTTGTTTTACACAATTAAAACTATAAAGTTTTTATCATAAAGCTATTAATTTGCTGTGTATTCCATATTAGTAAAACATATTATTGGGAGATATAGAACGACAGCTGATATTTATATGCATTGTCTCTATTTGCATACTGTTATAAATATCTAACTGATTTGCATGCATCCAAACATCAACCACTCAGTTCAGAATTAGTTTGTTTGTTTAAGATATGATACTACATGCAGTGTATAATAACAGACCCAAATGCATACTGTATATGCAGGTTTAACTAATTAATTAATTAGTTAATTTGCTAATGTATACATTTTATTTACATTTTATTTTGTATGATGATTAAATAAAGTGCTTTATAAGAAAACATAATCCAAGTACTGCACACCTGCACTGTAAAAAAATGTCATGGTAACAAATGTTTCTGTTACTTTATCAGTTAATCAGGGTTTCAAAAAAGTTTAGTTACCCAATGTTTAACTTGAAGTGGGGATGACTAGAAAAAGTTAATTTGATTAGAATTAGGCAACATTTTTATTTTTTTTTTTTACGGTGTGCAATACAAATTGTCAATTTAAGGCAAGGCAAGGCAAGTTTATTTATATAGCACATACACAGTGGCAATTATAAGTGCTTTACATAAACAAGAATAAAAAAGATGAGTATAAGAAAAAAAAAACTAATAATAAAATGATTAAAAACACATTAAAATGTGCTAAAAACTGGTTGTAAAAGAATAAAAAAGAAAAGAAAGACACAATAGTGCGATCTGTTGGACGTAGCACAGTGCTCATTCAGTAAAGGCACAGCTAAACAGAAGTGTTTTCAGTCTTGATTTGAATGTGCCTAATGTTGGAGCACATCTGATCATTTCTGGAAGCTGATTCCAGCAGCGAGGGGCGAAGTAGCTAAAGGCCGATTCACCCTGCTTTGACTGAACTCTTGGAATTTGTAGTTTATGTGATCCTAAAGATCTGAGTGATCTGTTATGTTTGTGTTCAGTGAGCATATCTGTAATGTATTGAGGTCTTTGTTTAGTGATTTATAGACTAGTAGTAAAACTTTAAAATCTATCTGGATGTAACTGGGAGCCAGTTTAAAGACCTGAGGACAGGTGTGATGTGCTCTGATTTTCTGCTTCTGGTCAGAATCCTGGCAGCAGCGTTCTGGATGAGCTGCAACTGTCTGACAGTTGTTGTTTTTTTTTGGGGGGGGGAGGCCTGTGAGGAGGCCAATACAGTAATCCACCCTGCTGCTTATGAAAGCATGAACAAGTTTCTCTAAGTCTTTACTGGAAACAAAGCATCTAATTATTGCAATGTTTTTGAGATGATATGCTGATTTACTAACTGCTTTGACATGACTATTAAAACTCAGATCTGACTCCAGAGTCACACCAAGGTTCTTGACCTTATTTTTTGTTGTTTGACCTTTAGAGCCAAGGTAGGCATTCACCTTGAGAATCTTATCTCTGCTCTGTTAAAACAAGGTCTTATACTTAAGACCAATGTTTAAAACTGCAGACCTGACTGAGATATTGACAGGAACATTGTCTTCTTGAAATAAATGGACCCATGAGTTGTTTTTCAGCGATTGTAAACAGGATTCCCACCGGCAGCTCGCAAAATAAAAAAAGCAGTTACCAACAGTCTGCTCTAAACAGGCTGCGTAAGATTGAAATCTCCTTTAATGAACTGCTGTAGTTGAAATTGTCAGCTACAGCTGGGCTAAAGCTGGAGCGAGCAGGACAAATAAAGAAGCTGAGTGTCTCTCAGTACACCCTGCCACAATTCCGCTCGGATTTGCATAATTATCAAGCTTAGTCGAGATATATGACACAATATAGGAAGATTTACTCTTAAAGGTACGAGCTAACAAAGAATATCGCCTTTGAAGCCTGAAAGTAAACTCGGCTGTCGCATTCAGACCCTGTAATTTTTCTGACACCTTTCAACAACTCGGTGTCATTTTTTTCACAAGCTGAAACCGAGAGTTTGTTTCCCGATGACCTACAGCTGCAATCGCTTCAATCAAACACTTTGCCTTTATTAGGAGTCCAAAGATGTCCTGAAAACAACCCTGAATGATGTGTTTAGAGGGCAATTAATGGCACCTGACTGTTTCAGTGAGGGACAAGCAATTCCTGCAGCAATCCATCTGAAGTAATTATGCCACGGGGCTGAAAGAGCCATTTCTTCTCTCTCCACCCCTTACGCAGACAGAGGAGGACTGCCGTGATGGAGCGGGCCAGGACAAAGCCAAGCATCCTCTCCAAATGATCCACTACCGTGTTTAACAGCCGCTTTTCTACTTTGTAATATTAATGAAGTTCTCCACTTGGCATCCTCCACCTGTGCTCCAAAAGAGCTTCCTGAAGAGTCAAATAATATGGGGGGGAGGGGGTAACGTTGTGATACATTTTTTTTCCAAAATATTTGGTGTCAGCTATTCATCAGGAGAAAACAGTAAATCATGGATGTACGAGTGAAGATCGAAAGCAATTACCATTAGGGCAGTGGTGGTGCGCACGGGCTGCCTGTGCCCTGTGTCTGAATCTCAATGCTCTTCAGTGTGTGTGTGTGTGTGTGTGTGTGTGCACTTTAAGCATGCGATCAATATGGCCAAGCGGTTTGCATCCAAGAACTCCCTTCAAGTGCTTTCATACAGCGCAGCCCCCGACCCTTCCTCCACACACACACACACACACACACACACACACACACACACACACAAAAGTCAATTCATTTCAGCGCCGACTGTTCTGGGGGAAAAATTGTTCTTGTGAAACATTATTGACATACTTTAACCCACATTTCCAGCATCCAAGCTGAGGAAAGTCAATTCTCATTTGGAGACAGCAGTGACGTTCTCCCCTGTGTACTGTCCACATGGCAGGATTACGGAGGTCATGGTGAAGGGTTGGAGGTCAGAAGGGTACTGTTGGACCAAGGTCAAGGTGGCGGTGGGATTTCAGACCAGCCCTCATTTGCTTCGGTGGCCTAGTGGCCAATCAATACCATTAAAAAGTCTGACTGATCTATTGACTCCTCCCTCTTCTTTCCTCTGTCTCTTTCAAATGGTGACTTCAAATGAGGGCATATGCATGGGGACTTTTAATGTTGAATAAGCCAGCTTAGGCACTTCCGGTGAACTGTCATGCAATTATTGACCTTATTCTTCACTTATGAGTGGGCAGAGCCATTGGTATTTTTTTTTTTTTGGTTTGAGACTTCTGGTTTCATTTACTTCTATTGACTTTCAGACGTTAAAAACAGCTGGTTATGATGCTTAATGTTGCAAATTGACATTGCATATATTAATCTCCTTTTTATGTATAGTCATAAACACACTTATTTGTAGAGCAAGTAGTTTGACCGTTTTCTGCTGTTTATTCCCAGCAGGCACACAACATAATATGACGTTAATATTAGGTTAGATTTAGGTCATGATGTCAGGTGACCAAAATTCAATGTCTAGCCAGCATCTCAGGACAACTTTATTTTGACGTCCATTAACAACGTCAAATTCCGATGATGATTGGTTGATTTTAGGTTGTGTTGAAAAAAAGTGACCAAAATCCAATGTCTGATTGATGTCATTGTGGTAACATCCAATGTCAAGGTGTAACATGATTAGACGTTGATATTTGGTTGATTTTAGGTTGGACATTGACGTCGGCCTGATGTTGGGTTCTGACGTCAACGCGATTTTCATTTCCAAACAAAATCCAACGTCCCCATGATGTTGGGGTATGTTGAAGTACAACGTCAATATGACGTCATGTTGACATCCTGTGCCTGCAGGATTATTCCTAGTCATTGCTCCCATAGGCAACTGAATCGGAAGTTCTAAAACAATTGCACATCCACATGGCAGAATAAGGTCTATAAACTTAGTGTTTAAATCTGGTTTCTTTAAAATCAATGGACTTCACTGCATGATTAAGATTTGGCATAAAGGGACACCAAAGCACTGCAGTAAATTTCATTGTCTTGCACCATGTCTTTAAAATATTTACATTTATTTTACCAAAGTATTTAAAATTTTAAATGTTCTTAAAGTTTGATGTTGGCACTTGTGTTTAAATGGCCTTTAATCTTGTTTTACAACTATTTAAGAGATTATATTTTAAATTAAGTACATTATCGTGGCTATGAAGGCTGAAAAACTAACCTTATGAAATTAAAAATAGTCACATCAACCTTTCACCAGACGTTTATAGGTGGCTGAAAAAACATTCATTCATTAATTTTCTTTTCAGCTTAGTCCCTTCATTAATCTTGGGTCGCCACAGCGGAATGAACCTCCAACTTATCCAGCATGTTTTACGCAGTGGATGCCCATACACATCATCCATACACACTCATTCACATACATACACTACAGACAATTTAGCTTACGCTATTCACCTATAGCGCATTTCTTTAGACTTGTGAGGGAAACCAGAGCACCCAGAGGAAACCCACGCGAACACGGGTAAAACATGCAAACTCCACACAGAAATGCTAACTGACCCAGCTGAGGGTCAAACCAGCGACCTTCTTGCTGTGAGGCAAATGTGCTACCCACTGCACAACTGCATCACCAGTTGAAAAACACTTGCCATGCATATAGCTGATTAGGGATGTACTGAAATAAAAATGTTTGGCCAAAATTGAAAATGCTTAATAATAATTTATATTATTTTATTATATAAAATTATTTTGACAATTTTTTACATTTAGCTCACTAACTTAGATTATACTAATTAAAACAATGTGAGCCAATATATATTTTATTGACAATGAACAAGTCAAGTGACATCATTTTAACAGCATTGCCATGACAGCGACAGGAATATACAGTACTACATAGCAATGTCCTGTTAGCAGGTTATTTGAGCAGACTTCGTTTTAAGTAATAGCTATACGGTTCATGAAAGGAATATCCAAAAAGCAGAGGATTAAGCTATTTTCAACTTGTGCGTTGTGCGGTCTGCCACTCTTGTATTTTGGTTGGTGCATTAACACTAGCCTTAACATGGTGCAATGAAATGAATGGCTTTCATAGCATAGCCCTTTCCTCGTCCAATGTGAAAGCCACTTCACTCTATGCAGTGTCTACGACTGGAGGAAAAGCGAAACCAGCACACTATTTCAGTTTATATTTTCGTCTGTTTTTCTTTCTTCAAAAGATTTGATATGTGTAGCAGAGGCCAGCTAGTGAAGTGGTCTTTAGCCTCCTTGTTAGAGCAACTGTCTCCTATGTGGAAAGTCGCTGGTTCGTTCCCAGCTCAGAGTAGGTTGGGTGCTGTAGGACTGGTGGGGTTATATTGGTGCTGTGACTCAAATGGGAGCGAGGTTTAGGGGCTTGGGTGAGTGCAGTGGAGGCCAACTAAGGATGTGCTTTGCAGGTAAACCACACTACTCTGACCTCTAAAGGTGCTCTAGCGACAGATGCTAGATGCTATGGTCTTTAGCCTCCTTGTTAGAGCAACCGACTACCATGCGGAAGGTCACCGGTTCGATGCCAGCTCGAAGTGGGATGGGTGCTGTAAGACCGATGGGGTTGCATAGGGACACGTTGAATTTTGGCCACCGAAAATTATCCAATTTTTGGTTTTCGGGTAATCATTTTCAGTGGGCAAAAATTCAGTGCATCCCTACTTCAAATCATTCGTTTTATTCTCTGACAGTGTAACAGGTCTCATCTAGATAAAACCTCTGTGCAGATGGACAGCCAAGGCAGGATCTATCCTGTATTGTTTGAACAATGTTTTATTAAGCCTCGGCTCTCTTTAATATTTACATTGGTGCATTTGAGGGTCTGAGGCTGCATGAAGCAATTACACACATGACCAAGCCGATAGCCACAGAAATAGTGAAGGCCTTTATCATTGCAGCAAAAAGAATATTAGCAATTCTCTGGCACTGCCACAGATGTAGTTTGCATTTCAATTAAACAGGAGGAAAATACTGGTCTTTTCTTCAAAGTCTGTGTCAATCGCTGCAGCAGCATAGAGCGTGGCGGGCAAGTTGGGTCCCAGTGCATTGTGGCGACATACAGAATTATACAAGCGAGAAGTTCAGATACACATAACTTAACTAGTGTCCTTCATCTTCGGTTGTGCAGTACACATTAAGCACAACTTCATTTTGTGTTGCATCTTTTTATTTCATAATTTGACATCCTGTAACCTGAATCGATATATGCTTGTAATTTACCTGCCAGAAGAGTGTTTGAGGTTTTAATGTTAAATGTTAAAACTATACTCATAGTGTTGTGCTAAAATAAAGCAATAAACCCACATAATACACAAAAAAATGTATATAAAGTTTTCTCATTCTGGGTGCATTCACACCTGAATTTTTGTTTTGTTTTTATAAAAGATTCAGGATTTTTTTTTTTCAGCTTAAGTAATATTTGATATGATCATTTGATCAGCAACTTCATATTAATGAATAAATGTTAAAAGGTAATATGTATGTGTGTAGAATATATATTGCAGCTAAATTATATTTCGTTACAAGCCCATAGCCAGACAAAGGTCCAGAATTTGTCACATACATGAGCTCATTTGTCCTTTTTTGACTGCTATGCCAAATAAATACTGAAAATAACCCATCAAAAAGTAAAATCCTGTGTTGGCTCTTGGTATAGAATTTAGGACACCGAATTTAGCACGCCATGAATTCTGTTAAATAAAGTTAAATGTGCTGGCCAGTTTGTAATTAGCCCAATAAATAACAAAATAACAGATTCCTGTTTTTTTGTAATGATATATGATGTAATAAAATTTTATTTTAAAAGTATTGTATTCATTTTTTTATTATTCTAAATCTTTAGGAAATATATTTGGTACATCAAAAAATGTGGTTATGACCATTCAACAAGCTAATCCAACAAAAAAATAGTGCTAAAAATGTCACAGTATTTAAACCTCATAATTAAATAGAGAATGAGGTGAATAACTGTTAAAAGGTCCACTTTTTGAAAAAAAAAAGTACCACCCTTTTCACCAGGTTGGCTAGGGGGCTGCTTTAAATTCCTTTTTTAATTTATGATTGGTCAAAAACCAACATGATTTGTCTGTTTATTTAACCAAACATCAAAACAACAGGAATATAATATTCAAGTCAAGTTTTTAAAACATTTGACTTAAATAAATTATTCCTTTCAGATGAAAAAAGTAAGTACATATTCCTTTTTATCAACAAAACTCAAGTGTGAGAGATATGGGGATTTTTAGAATCCTGTACTCCATTTTTTCAGTTAATGTTCATGTTATCATTCATTTATTCACTTTCCTTTGGCTTAGTCCATTTATTCATCAGAGGTCGCCACAGGGGAATGAACCACTAACTTATCCAGCATATGTTTTACACAGTGGATGCCCTTCCAGCTGCAACCCAGTACTGGGAAACACCCACATACTCTCGCATTTGCACACATACACCACTGTCAATTTAGTTTATGAAATTCACCTATACCGCATATCTTTGGACTGAGGGGGAAACCGGAGCACCCAGAGGAAACCCACGCGGACAGGGGGAGAACATACAAGCTCCACACAAAAACACCAACTGACCCAGTCGGGACTCGAACCATTTCACAGTTTCATGTTTTGGGATATAATGATATAATCAGATTTCAAAAGTGATGTCTTAAAAATGTGTCATGTAAATTATTAAAGCTTTAAAACCTCATAGTTGTTTATATAAAAATATAAATTTAAATGCTTTGATTGTGGCCTTGGGATTAAAATGTTTGAAATTATGGAGAGTATAATTACCTGTTGTGATCATGTGAGCAATCATCGCATTGACATTGATATTAATGATATAAAATGATGTCTGTTTTTGTTGAATATTGTGGATTTCACAGTAGGCAGATGGAAGCTGTGCTTTATGGGCAACAAAAATTAAAACAAGATCATCATTGGTGCAAGCATGGTTATATATTGTGTCAGAGAGGAGCAGGTTAAAGCACTGGTGTCAAACTCAGTTCCTGGAGGGCCGCAACTCTGCACAGTTTAGTTCCAACACTAATCAAACACACCTGATCAAACTAATTGAGTCCTTCAGGCTTGTTTAAAACCTACAGGTAAGTGTGTTAAAGAACTGTGCAGAGCCGAGGCTTACCAGGAACTGAGTTTGACAAGAATAGCTTTGTAAATATTCAATGTATAGTGGTTTCTATTTTTGGGCTTGCAAAACACCTACTGTAGTTTTTTTTTTTTCTGCATAAGTACCAAAGTTATTTTTTCAATTTATGTGTAATTGTGTAGCTGTCTTACAGGCAACTGCATGAATCTACAGTACCTTACTCTACAATAACTCCAGAGCACTCATAGATCTGAGACGATTTTCAAGTGCTACTTAAGTTACGATGCTTTTGGGAAACAGCCTGTAATTCTAAGATGATCCGTACGATCAGTTCTAAGATTTATTTTAGCGTACAGTGCTTATGGGAAATGTGGCCCAGAAGGTTTTGTTGGTTAAATAAGTGCTGAGCAACCTGGATTGATACTTCAGCTTCAAAAAGAATTATGTGTCCATAACACATGACACATTTCCCAACAGAGAGTGAAATATTTAGCCCCCCTCTTCTCCAGGACTTCAGGGAGTGTTGAGGGTTGAGTGTGTGTTGCTTTGATAATCAAATTGCCGTTCTCCTCCAAAACACATTACAGAAAGTAATTGCATGAGTTAGAGGTGGAAGTTAGTTTCTCCTGTGTGCTGACAGTGCTGCGAGTGTGGACCGGAATCAGCCGTGACGACAGATACGAGGTTGGTTGGTTGCGTGTTAAAGTGTGAATGTATGTGTGTGTTGTGAGTTTGTTTGACAGGGAATTTGAGACAGCAGGACACAGCTCTCAGGGATGTGACACCCTTTGTGACCCCTCATTTATCAGACAATAAACAGCTGGTCATGTGACAACAAGCCTTGCATTCCCATTGGTCTCTTAAGCTGATTAGTATGCAGGTGACAGTGCATGGCCTCAGCCCTCCATGTTCACTCCATGGAGGCTCCATCACAATGAATTATCGGCCTTAGCAGTGATCAATTCGAGCAGGCCACTTCCTCAGCATCAGACTTGGGCAAAAGGAACGAAGACTGGGTGGAAAGTTTACATTTTAGGTTAGCACTTTTTTTGAGAAAGCGTCACAGGCACGAATGGAAACAGAGAGCGAGCGAGACTGAGATGAAGTGGGTGAGATGGGTGGGGAGAGAGAGAGAGACACCAGATGTGCTCCGTTTCGGAGAGACTCATTGGATGGCGACAGCCAAGCGTGGCATGTAGCCTGAGGTGCTAACAGTAAATATTACAATATCACAAGATTGTGCCTGCAAACACCATTTTGTGGTCTCTGAGTCAATTCCCTTTTCCCCCCTGGTGATGCGCGTTGATGGAACTAACTCTGTGAGAAAGAAAATATATACGCCATCCACATATTTCAAATGTAAAATGCACGGAGAGCTGCTTTGCTGCACATTAGAGTCAACTTAAGTCATGATGGAACTGAGAGTAAATCAACAAGCCACCATAAGGACAGAGATAGCACTTTTAAGGCTTTCTGAGAAATAATGGCAACGCTGGGATTCATGGGATTGCATTTGGCTTCCTGTGGCGTCAGAGCTTTTTTTGTCATTTGGCAAAGAGCAGTGATGTCGTCCCACCATGGGTGCCCGGCAGATGGGCTTCTGTGTAGAGAAATGAGCCGGGAGCAACCTCCATTGCTTCTGCTCTCTCTCTGCCTTTTTCTCTCTTTCTGTCAACCTCGCTCGACCCCTGGGCCCCCTCCCTTTTTCATGTCCTGGGGCTGCTGTATCTCTTCTCTGAGCTGTGACAGTGGGAGCTCTGTGGGAGGTGAGCTGGTCGAGCCAGCCCCAGATGCAGGAGCCCATCTCAGGCTTGTGCTACCGGAAAATCTGCCTCTTCACGCTCTGCCGAGTACACACGCTCGCTCTGATGAGAAAGTGCCACGGCTGAATCTTCTGGTGGAAAAACATATACCTCGTGGTGCTGCCTAGAACTTGCCAGAGGTCCTTTCACAGCAGTGTGTGGGTTCAGTCTCCAGTCTAGCCATAGGTGCACTGCACACCCCTTGCGGCCTTTCAGTTAAGCGTGTCTTTCTCAATTCTCTCCCAAATATCCACTGCAAGTCTCATGTCATGCATGCACACAACCACCTAAGATGTACGGCATCTGTACCAGATTCCCTTATGGATGCTATATAAAGAAAATCCATATACTCATATTGTTATTATTTGGACAGACCTATCATTAATGTGGAGATTAAAGAATACAGTTTTAAATATATAGTCAATATAGTGTGAAAGGAGGGGGATAAGAGGTCTAATTTTTCAGCCAATTTGGCAACTTCATTGGATTTCTAGCAATGTCCCAGTACAAATCAAATCACTTTTATTGTCACATCATCAGCAGCACGTGTGCTATGATGAGTGAAAAGCTTAGGTGCTGGCTCCAGACAGTGGAAAATACAGATAGTGCAAATACAACAACAGTGCAAAAAAACAGACAGTGCAAATACAACAAGAGTGCAAAATACAGACAGTGCAAAAAACAGACAGTGCAAATACAGCGACAGTGTAAAATACAGACAGTGCAAAATACAACAACATACTCACAAAAAAGAAACAAACAGTGTAAATTTGGCAATGTGACAGTGATGCGTACGATGGATAGGTGTACACATAGTTGTAGGCAGTATTGTTTAAGTATGGATTGGTTAAAGTGCAGTGCATGCTACATCTTTATGGTGTGCAGTGTGGGGTATGGGAGAGTTTGTGTGGGGTGTGTTAAGTGTTCATCAGCCTGATAGTCTGAGGGAAGAAACTTTCCTTCAGTCGGCTGGTGCGTGACCGAATGCTGCGGAACCGTCTGCCTGAGGGTAGCAGAGAGAAAAGTCTATGGCTTGGGTGGCTGGAGTCGCTGATGATTCTCTTGGCTTTCCTCATGCACCTCCTGGTGTAGATGTCCTGGAGGGAGGGAAGCTCACCTCCTACTACACGTCCAGCAGATCGCACAATCCTATGTAGACCTTTGCGATTGCTGCTGGTGCTGTTCCCGTACCAGGTGGTGATGCAGCCAGTGAGGATGCTCTCCACGGTGCAGGTGTAGAACGAGCGGAGGATGTGGGGGCTCATTCCAAACCTCCTGAGGCGCCTGAGGAAGAAGAGGTGTTGTTGTGCCTTTCTTAACACTGCGTCTGTGTGAGCAGTCCATGTCAGATCCTCTGCGATGTGTACTCCAAGAAACTTGAAAGTGCTGACTCTCTCCACTGGTGTCCCGTTGATGGTTATGGGAGTGTGTTCATTCTTCTCTCTCCTGAAATCCACCACCAGCTCCTTGGTTTTGCTGATGTTGAGTGAGAGGTGGTTTTCCTGACACCACTGCGTCAGAGTGTGCACCTCCTCTCTGTAGGCCGTCTCATCATTATCTGTGATTAGGCCCACCACCGTTGTGTCATCAGCAAATTTAACGATGACGTTGAAGCTGTGTTTGGATGTACAGTCGTGTGTACAGGGAGTACAGGAGTGGGCTGAGAACACAGCCCTGTGGAGCACCAGTGTTGAGGATCAGTGTGGATGAGGTGATGTTGTTCATTCTGACCACCTGGCGTCTACTTGACGGGAAGTCCAGGATCCAGTTGCACAGAGAGCTGTGTAGGCCCAGAGCCTGGAGCTTCACCACCAGCTTGGCAGGCACTATGGTGTTGAATGCTGAGCTGTAGTCCACAAACAGCATTCTCACATATGTGTTTTTGTTTTCCAGGTGAGACAGAGCAGTGTGCAAGGTGAAAGCAATTGCATCATCAGTGGAGCGGTTGTTTCTGTATGCAAATTGCAGAGGGTCAGTGTTAGTGGGCAGTACAGAGCAGATGTGATTTTTAATCAGCTTCTCAAAGCATTTGCTGAAGATGGGTGTCAGTGCAACCGGACGCCAGTCATTCAAGCATGTGGTTTTAGCTGATTTCGGTATTGGCACAATAGTAGCTGTCTTAAAGCATGTGGGAACCACAGACCGAGAGAGCGAGAGGTTAAAGATGTCCGTGAAAACCCCCGCTAGCTGGTGTGCGCATGCTTTAAGTACACGTCCAGGGATGCCATCTGGGCCCGTAGCTTTTCGGATGTTCACGCGATGGAAAGATCTCGTTACATCCGCTACAGAAACAGAGAGTGTGCTGGCGGTTTCTGTATCGGCCGCTGGGGCGCGCTGTGTGTGCGTGCTGTCCTGGGCTTCAAAACGTGCATAGAACGAGTTGAGCTCGTCCGGGAGAGACGCGGCAATGTTCACAGTGGTGGATTTGTTGCTTTTAAAGTCCGTGATGTAATTAAGTCCCTGCCACATGCTCCTTGCATTATCGGTGTTAAATTGACCCTCTATCTTGTCTTTGTATTGACGTTTTGCTGCTTTGATCGTTTTCCTGAGGTTGTAGTTTGCTTGTTTTTGTTCCTCAGCATTTCTGGATTTATAGGCGGAAGTTCGCACTGATAGGGCTGTTCGAACTTCGCCGTTGATCCATGGTTTTTGGTTGGGGTAGATGCGGACAGTTTTTGTTGGGACCACGTCTTCTATGCACTTTCTGATGAAGCACGTAACTGTGTCTGAGTACACTTTGATGTCGTCATCAGAAGCTGCCCGGAACATCTTCCAGTCAACGTCATCAAAACAGTCTTGAAGTATGGAATCCGATTGGTCTGACCAGCTCTGAAACGTCCTGAGGGTGGGTGGTTCCCGTTTCAGTTTCTGCCTGTAAGCAGGCAAGAGCAGAACAGAAAAGTGATCTGATTTGCCAAATGGTGGGCGGGGGAGGGATTTGTAAGCATCCCGGAATGGAGAGTAGCAATGGTCCAAAATACGATCGCCACGCGTGTTTGTGGTAATATGTTGAAAGTATTTTGGAGCGCTTTTCCTGAGATTGGCGTTGTTAAAGTCCCCTGTAACAATAATCGCTGCCTCCGGGTGTGCGGTTTCCTGCTCGTTTATGCTCCCATACAGTTCTCTGAGCGCCTGCTCTGTGTTGGCTTGAGGGTGGATGTAAACAGCCGTAATAATGACCGATGTGAATTCCCTTGGTAGCCAGTATGGTCGACACCGAAGCATAAGGTATTCCAGATCAGGAGAACAAAATGATCTAACTGGGTGTATGTATCTCTCATCACACCATAAGTTGTTAATAAAGAAACAAACACCTTTGCTTTTCCCTGTGAGTTCTTTCGTTCTATCCGCACGGTGCAAGGAGAACCCCGAAAGTTCAGCAGCTGTGTCTGGTACCTCCGCAGATAGCCAGGTTTCTGTAAGACAGATAATGCAGCAGTTTCTTGTTTCCCGTTGGAAGGAAATGCGCGCCCGTAGCTCGCAAAGTTTGTTGTCCAGTGACTGAACGTTAGCCAGCAGAATGGTGGGGAGCGGAGGTCGAAATCCACGGCGTCTCAGTCTGACCAGGACGCCGGCTCTCTTTCCTCTTTTCTGGCTGCGTTTGCGTCGTCGCCTCGGTTGTGTGGCCCAGACAAAGGGCTCTGTTGTTGTGTTTGTAAACAGAGCGTCGTTGAAGAACTCAAAGTCTGGTTTTCGATGTGCGACGAGGGAGCCAATTTCTCGAAGTATGTGTCTGTCGTAGGCAATAAGAGTGTGTACATCCAGCACGAAAAACAACAAAAATACAAGTAAAACATACAAAACACAACGAAGTTCGCTGGGAGCTCGCAACACGGCAGCCATGCTCGGCGCCATCTTGGTTTCGGTATCCACTATTTTACCATATGTTTGGAATTCGCTTGTACCTTCCACAGGCTTGTCACCAGGTCAAATCAGTTTAAAGGGTGGGAGATTTTTTTTTTCAATGTCAAAGATTATTTATATCAGTAAATTTAGAAATTGATCTCACTATGATTCAGTCACTAGTTACATTCTTAGCTTCTTACCTTGCCTTCTTAATGTTTATTCCAAGTTTGTCTCCAAAGTCTCCCATTCCTTGTGTCTCTAGTGTCTTTGTTTATATGGACTAAGAAGTAAGTTTGCATGAGGGGTCAACAACCTAGTTCTTGAAGCACCACTACCCTTAAGAGTTTTGCCCAATTTCTAATCAAACACATCTGCCAGTAATTTTAAAAGTATCTTGAAGACATTGATTATATTTTATGTTGTGTTTCATTAGACTGAAGATGTACTCTGCCCCCCTCCCTCCAAGCATAAACACTGTTCTCTATCCACACACTGAGGAAACTTGGAATCCAACCAGTTCCACAAAGACAGTAAACTCATTAAGGTCATAACCATTCTATCTACCACTGACTTGCTCCTATTACTTGCATTTACCTCAGTATAAAGCTGAGACCACACTGCACTTTTCTCCCCATAGACTTCCATTTATACGCAAGTGAATGCGTCAGACCAGAAACGCAGAAACGTTTGTGCGTCAAGTTTCACAGTTCACTGCGTTGCAAAATTCAAGCTTGGTGAACTCTGACCTGCGTAATTGCATCACTTGACTCCGTGAGACCAATCAAGGATCAAAACATGACTTCTCTGGACAGAAATTCAAAACATAGACCAATCGTTTGCTTTTTTAAATGTCTAATAATCTTGTTCAATCCCGGCTCTTTTTGCAGCGCTGTACGACAGAATTTCACTTGCTCAAACTCAAGCGTGACCACAGCATAATTCGTCTTGATGAATAAACATTGACTACTCATCTGGATCCCATCTCCTTGTCTGGAATGATGTAACAATGTATTGTTAGGGGTGTGTTGATGCAATACAGTATAAATTCCAATTGGTCAGATGCAGATGTTTCAGTATAATTAATATGAGACCAGAGAGGGGAATCAGTAAAATGAGGTGCTGGATCAGATTTCAGAGGTGCCGGATCCGGATCTGCCGTGTTCCGGCACAAATTAAGCCCTGGCTCCAACCCTAATCAACACACCTGAACCAGCTAACCAAGCTCTTACTAGATATACTAGAAAGTTCCTGGCAGGTGTGTTGAAGCAAGTTTGAGATACACTCTCCAGGACATCCCCCCTCCAGGACCGAGTTTAGACACCCTAGCTCTAAATTTTAGCATATGAACATAGTGTATCATTTAGACTTGTACTTTTTCAAGTTTTGCACCGTATATGACACACAGTTGAAGTAACTCTCCTGCAGTTGTTACAGTAAATCATTATTTGTAACCTCAGAAATGTAGCTTGGACAGTTCTGTCTGACAGTCATGTAGTCAGTATAAATCAGCACTTCTCAGTGACACACTCATAGTTGCACTCTTCACTACAACAGTTGTCACCTCAAGAGTACTTTGTAGAGAAGAGAGTGTTTCAAAGGTTTAATGCTGTTCCATCGCATACAAACACAATGTCAGTCCTTCTCTCTCATTTCTTCTCCTACTCAAGTTCACACAAAATGTCTACAGTGATGCTGTTTTCTTTAAGCACCTTACCTGCCCATTTTTGAGTACGTATTTTTTAGTATTAGGTGAATGGAAGAGTTTACAGGCACAATTTGTTTCAAAGTCAAACCTGTCTTCAAAATCCCGGTCGAGCCCCCACAATTTTTTTTTTTACCCAGTCCTTTCTTAATTGATGATTCATGATGTTTTAATGCGATCAGTGTCCAAAGCAATAGTGGAGATAAGTGGTTTTGGAAGGAGGGTCTTTGGAGATGAGACACCCAGGGTCCTGAGGTCAACCTGTTAAAGTTTCATTTCAGAAAATAAGACCGAAGTCAGCATTCTCTCTTCAGCAGTGTCAGGCGACTATGGCAGCTTATCAAATTCCCACGCCTCCTGCTTTAAATTACAAATCGCTCTTACTGCAGAACCCTTCTTTATTACTTCACAAAGTGCTTATGCTTCAATACAAATAACGGTTTGATTACTTTGTTGTAAATTAATCTAATGAATCAAATTCTTGTTGACTTTGCACAGAGATCAAAAAGAGGACATTCAGGAGCTATACCCTAAGTTCAAACTTCTGTTCACATTCATAAGCTGATCTCTCTTGAGTTGTATGCAATATTTGGCAACTAGGTTTTATAAGTTCGCATTCACAAACACAATTTCCTTACTTACTTGGCTTTGACAAAAGACAAGGACAAAACATGCATTGCTATGCAGATCCTGACTCTCATACCCATGACATGGGACTCATTATTCAACATGCAAGCACTTTCTGACTCCAGTATCTAATCTAGTGTCTTACACATATTTATGAGTGGTAACACAATGCTGTAAGCATTTACACTAGCATATGGTCATTTAAGCATCATTACATGCTGGCTACATT
Organism: Danio tinwini; assembly: GCA_903798205.1. NCBI lineage: Eukaryota > Metazoa > Chordata > Actinopteri > Cypriniformes > Danionidae > Danio > Danio tinwini. Next base: position 2,301,616 of record CAIGQZ010000461.1, read on the forward strand.
ACAAAAGTAAATGTAGCCAGGATCCCATTAGACTTGTGCAGTTCAAGTTGTTTATATGCAACATAGGCTCATTCTGAAAATGTAGCCCTGTATTCATATCTGGAAATTACAAATTATGAAGCCAGCAGTACTTATTGCTGCATTTAATTTCTAAAACGAATGCTTTAGGTGGTATGATGCCATTTCTTTTCGTGCTTACCAGCTGACCGCTTACCTCTGTATTAACAGCGTTCCCGCTGTAACTAGTTTGTCCAGTTAGCTCATCATGTACGTCGGTGGACTTGAGACATAGAGAGGAGATGACCACGATGAAGGTTTTAAAGTTCGGTAAGGAACAGTTCCAGAAAGAGGGTAAGACAAAAACAGAATTCAAAAAATAAAATAAACAAGTAAATAACAGGGTGAGAATGTGGAAAAATCTGAAAACATTGTAAAAATCAGGCTTTTCTTTTTCCGGAATGCTTTTTAAAACTGTCGGTTAGGATTAGGAAAGTGGGTGGATGGGTCAATCTGTGCTTTTGAAAACACTATTGGTTGGGTTTAGAGAAGGAGGAGGGTGGATCAGTCGATCGGTCAGTCAGTCAACAGCGACCTCTGGTGGATTTATCAGAAAACAGCAGGTGCGAATGACACTTGACAAAGAAATTTTAGATCTCGAAAAGCATACACAGTGGCCTCTGGTGTATTTGCGAAAACAAAAACTGAAAAAAAGTAGCTCCTAGGACGTATTTGGCTGTCTTCAGAATGTATATAGAGGTACGTTTTCAGAATGAGCCTGGCTTGTTTTTATGTCTTTATGACACAATTTTTCATTCATCCACCTGGACTCATTGTGAGCCTGTTTATGTGTGATGAATATACAGTGTGTACTTTAACAGGCACCATGTCCATCCTGGGGAGGGGACCTTTTTTTATAATGCCTCCATACATGTGTGCACACTCTTTCTCATTCTCTTTTTCTGTCTCTCCTCTCTAAAAATGCCCTGAGAGATCCTATCAGGTCCACAATGGTGCGACAGCACCGAGGTGTGAAAAAGTAGCCAAAGCAGAACAATTGTGCTGCGATTAAGCCTCGGTTACAGTTCATTCCCGCCTCTCTGCCTCTATCTGGAAAATTCAATAGAGTAACCTTAAGAATTTAATTGATGCTGCCAACAGGATTACAAAGCCGGGGCTCGATGGAGGCCAGGGACAGCTGATTAGCAACAGGGTAATTGTTAATTGATTGATGTATCCCCTTACCTCTCTCCATGGGCCTTTTATAAAGTGTTTTGTTTGCAGCCGGGCGGCTCAGTACAGCTGGACAGCGCATTACCATACATCTTCCTTTCCATGCTTCTCCAGACTCTGAGAGAGCAGGGCAGGACAAAAGACGGCAGAGAGACAGCAGTGGAGGTCGGTCTTGAGGGCTGTCCAGTGCCCCATGACTCAACAAACAAAGGCAACTGACAATCCTCTGCGACAGGGTTACTAGCACCTTCCCTCTCCTCTGTAGTCCTACTTCCGTGGTAGCGAGGCATTTGATTTAACCAGTGTTTTACTGGATCCATTTCCTTTTGAATTCAGAATCAGATATCTGGTGTGCTTTTATAAGGATGCCAAGTGCTACTGCATGTCTCATTTCATCTCATTTGACCCATTCTTTCATTCTCATTGGCATGTTTTCTCATTCTGAGTCTCGGTAGCATGTTCATCAAATGATTACACGGTAACTTGGCATCATGCGCTGAGTAGTACAGCAAATGATCTTTTTTATTACCTCAGGCTTTTTATTGCAATCGTCTATTTATTTCACTTTCACAGAACACCAGGGGCTGATAGGACAGAAAGAGTAAAGCCTGTCTGAGCCATGAAAGAGAAATTGCATTGGGATTTTTACAGTATGTTGTTTTGCGTGTTTGTTTTCTCATTTCAATGGGATACATCCAAGCTCAGGTTAGTTAAGTCTGGCTCAATATATCTCATCTCAGTCTAGTTTTAACCTATCAGATCTAACCAACCCCAAGCAAGCAATATTTATTCCTGCGAGTTCTCCTAAACACCCTCAGTGCCGGCCATGCCTCGAGGGGATCAATGGATGCTTAATAATGAAGAATTTATTCTGGCTTCCTGCTGGTGTTATTGTATTCAGGCTTGATTAAAGGAGATGTTGCCAGAGAAGCAGTTTTCCAAATGAAAGGCTTGAAAACTTTATAACCTCATTGGGAAAGATTTTTCAAACTCATAGTCCCTCCCCATATTGCTGCAGTTAGTTTGTTAGCACAGCGTTTTCTTTTCCGATGAAAGTTATGAGTAAAACTAGATTATCAAATCTTTAATCTGTTTTTGTTTGTTGACTTTTTCAAACCTGTTTGTAGTGAAACAAAGCATGTCAGAGTTGGACTAAAGATAGTCATCCCGTAACACCAAAGAATGGCCTCATTTCACAGTTATATTAAAAAACAGCTTGTACTGTACAGTCATGGGGGACATGTTTTCAGTGGTGCTCTAATTGAAACAGTGGCCGCAGACAGCTTGTTTCTGCTCTTGCTCGCAATGAACCATATCTGATTCGTCATTAAGTAATTATAAATGCTAATGCAAATAAAGCACCTTTCAAATGGAGAACCCCTTACGAGAAAATTAATCACAGGAGCACCGGCGACAGGGCTGCCGCTGAGGCTGGTAGCTTACAGACCGTCACTCTACTCCTTACATGCTGATATGAAAGAGGAGACAGATCTTAATGATCTCTGGAGGATTCCTTCATACAGGGATTTTTTAAAAAGAAAAAATAAGGGTCTCTCTTTCTTGTTCTCCCTCTCTTTCAACCCCCCACCACTCTTTCACTCTCTCTTTCCTCCCCACTTCCCCCCACCCCCTTTCTCATGTGCACTTTCACTTTTTATTGCATTAATAAGTGAGTGGATGAACTGCGGAGAAGTCTCTCTTCTAAAGAACAAGCAAAAGCATTTTGTAGCAATTACAGAACGATGAAGATTTAGATATTAGAAGCTGATGGCTCATTAAAGGGTAATTGACCACCCCCCAACCGTCAACCACACTCTCCCTCTGGTTTAGAACAATTCATATTGAAATCTAAAGCAGAAACCAAAAAGAATAGAGCAAATGATTAGCAATTATGACAAAGTCATGACTAAAATAGCCAAAGTTTTGTCCAAATGATCTTGCTGCATATCATTTAGCATATTTAGCCTGACATTACCGTCTAGTCAATGACTAGAGTGATGACTAGCATTGCTAACCTTGATAACATTTGATTGAACATAATGGTTTAGAGGTCAGTGGGCTAGTTAAAACAACATTTACTATATAAATCAAGACCATTAGTTCACCCTATACATTTAAACATCTACACACTCTCTGCTCTCTGTATGCACCAGACACTTTCTATGAACTCTCTATGTTTTTGGAAATATTTTGCAATTCTTAGGGTGCTTTCACAATAGCACTTTTGCTATTGCTATTTTTCGCACCTGGGTTTGTTTGACGTCAAAGTATGGTATGTTTAGCTCGTGTGAACTCATCTTCTCGAGTGCGCACATGTAAACCATACCCGAATCTGCCTGAAAGAGGTGGTCTGGAATACGATCCATGCGAACTCTGGTATGGTTTACTTCTGATATGAATGCAATCGTACCAAATAACAGAAGTGAACCGCCAACTGTACAACAAACATTTGTTTTTATAACGTTCATTCGTGTGTTTGTCTGTGTATCACCTACCTTTGTCACAAGCGGGACTGACCCAGTGCAAACAAAAGCTACGTTTTCATCCACCTATTTTTATGCATATTTTTTATATGCGCAAAAAAACGCCAATATGCGCATACATTTTGAAAATGTGCATAAAAAACATATACGCATAACTGAGTAGGATAAACTTTTTATAGAAAAGAAACGCATAAACTGCGATGGAAACACTTTTACTGAACAATTTCCAGTATGCACATTAAAAAAGGTCATGTGATTTTGTTATGAGATCATGTGATGATAAAAATGTGTGGGAATGGACAAACCAGCAGGGTGAGCACATTGTAAAACATCTGAAATGTTGTATTGGTAATTCTAAAACGCCTTTACCATTTTTTTTGTATTAGTGTTATTATATTATTAACAACCTCCAGAATCAAGAGCGTCTGTGCTCAACGTCTCATACTTTCAAACACCACCGCACATTCACTACGTGTCAGGATTGCCTTCTGAGGCACAAGTCATTTATTAAATGAAGAAAAGATCCACACAGCTTCTCCTACCGCAGCAAATTCTGATTTTACTGTTGATATTTGGTGCCAGCTAATCAGGAAGTGACGATATTGTTCATTTTGACTCGTTGAAGGAAACGCTGCTTTATTTGCACATATTTTATGCCATAATCAAGTTTTGCGCATAAAGTTATTTGCATTTTTTGGATGGAAACATAACTAATGATAATGTCTGCTTCTCTCCACCAAAAACAACTTCTACAGATACTGCGTAATGTTCTGAACGTTTTTAATGTATTTTTAGCAGCAGATAGATGCAAGTGGCTCTCTTTATTTTGGTTTTGGTTTTGGTAACTGATTTATACTTCTGCGTCTGCGTCATAGCCCTCGCAGATGCTAACGCACAACTCTCAAAAATTTTTACTACACATCACGGCGATGCATAGCTCAAGCTCTGTGATTGGTCGACTTGGTACCAGTGACGAGCATAGGCGGTGCTGAGAGCTCGATGAAGTCTCCAAATGGAAACTTTTGTTTTGTGTTTAACTTATGATTAAAGTTGTTGTGGATCCCGCCTCTGAATGAGCGAGTTTTAGCTACTTGTAGCATTCAGAAAAAAACTAAATACCAGTGAGGAAATTCGACACAGAGGGACATAAAAAACTACTGCCAGCTAGCGTTTCGGAATTATTATTGCAGAGCTACACAAACAGCATGCAAAAGTATAAATGCAGGGCAAAGCGCAAGGCCTGCGACATGGGTCACACCGATCACTTGACGCAGAAGTATAAACCAGCCTTTAGTGTGCTTCACACAGGTGAGTGGGCTTGACAAACACTCTTTTCCCCTCCATATGCACCAGAGACACCTTCTTATAAACAACCCCATGCTTCTTAGAAAGCATTTTGCAATTGTGAGTGTGCTTCACACAGATTAGTAGGCTTGACAAACCACCTCTAGGACACACATTCTGACCTCTTTGTCTGCTCAGACTAACTTAGAGTTGTCATAGCTTTTATATACTGCTGCTCTCTGATGATTTGCACTTCTTTTATCCCCACCTTTAAAATGCTAAATAAATAAATGTTAAGATTAAAATGTAATTGTAATACTGTAAAATGGCATTTATTTATTTATTCAGTCATTCAATTTCCTTTGACTTAGTCCCTTTATTCACCAGGGGTTGCCACAGCAGAATGAAACGCCAACTTATCCTGCATATGTTTTACACAACGGATGCCCTTCCAGCTGCAACCCAGTATTGGGATATCTTTTATTTATTTATTTATTTATTTATTTATTTATTTATTTATTTATTT
>CAIGQZ010000461.1:2331358-2361371 GCA_903798205.1 Danio tinwini
TGTCTGTGTGTGTGTGTGTGTGTCTGTGTGTGTGTGTGTGTGTGTGTGTGTGTGTGTGTGTGTGTGTGTGTGTGTGTGTGTGTGGTCACGTCATGTACGTTTTCAGCAGACGGAGGGCTGTTCAGAAATGCTTAGTGAAACGCCAGTTTGGATGTGGATCATTTTCGTTCTAAATTGCCATTTTAAAACTAAGCTGTATCAGTGTAAGCGGGGCCTGAGTGTGTGTTTTTCACGAGCAGGTTTGCAACGGGGGCAGTGCGGAGGATCGGCGATGCCACCTCAGCAGCATCAGGGTGTCTATAGATGGCATCGTCTATCGACCCAACCCTTATAGCGTTAAAACCAAAGTGCAGCCACACGTCAGCTCTAAAAGCTGGAGGCACCTTTATATTTTATGCCATGCTCACTCTTGCTTACTTCTGATCCCGTACTACTTGACGTTTTGTTGATTGCGAGTTAGCGACATCTACAGGAGCGGAGGAGGAGGTCATTTGGCACAACTTGAATCGATACTTGAGGTTGGACTATTGATACACTATCGTAAAAGAAACTATCGAGATAGTTAGATGTATCGATAATATTGCTCAGCCCTATTTGTGTGTATGGTATGTAAAATGTTATAAATGTAGTTTTTATTTTATTATTTTAAACGTACAAAAAATTTATTATAAATGACTAACAAACACTGATTATTGTTCATATATATTTTTTTGTATATTGTTCAAACCAAATATTATTCAGACTAAAAGCTACGGTCAAACTGCATGTTTTGTCCCATAGGCTTCCATTCATACTCATGCGAATGCACCAGACCTGAAACAGAAGCTCGCATGTCGCTATTTTTCAAAGTTCAAGCTTGGTAAACTCTATCTCTGGCCCGCAAAATTGTATCACAAAAATACATAAGAACAATAGAAGATCAAAACATGACCTCTCTCTGTACAGCATTTTTAAAAGTGGAGCAATTATTTGACTTATCACTGTTGAACCATCTTATTTTATCCCACCTCTTTCCGCAGCACTATCTGACAGAATTTTGCATTCTCAAACTCTACTGTTCTTGCTTTGAACATTCAGCTGTGCAAAAGAGGAAGATCTTCCCACAGCAGATCTAAATTAGAGGTGGTGCTGAGGAGGTTGAACATTACACTTTATGGTCACACTTTATTTTAAGGTACAATTATTACGATTTGTAAGAACAAATCATTAAATGAAACTTTTGTACCGGTAGCTTTTGTAAACTTTTGAAATAAACCATGTACCGGTAGCTGTGTAGTCACTAATTATTGGTTATTAAGGTAGTAGTTAGGGATAGGATTAGGGATGTAGAATAAGATCATGTAGAATATGTACTGTACTTTGTAAGTGTTGTACTAATAAACAGCCTGTAATAAAGTTTACGGCCTTTTCTGTAAAAAGCTGATGAGTTTACATGTAATTTGTGGATGTGTGTAAACGTAACATTCGTGCAACTAAACGTGCATTTAGTTTGTGCCCAGCAAGCACACAACATCATAAGACATTATTATTAGGTTAGATTTAGGTTGTGACGTCAGGTGACCAACACTGAATTTCTAACCAGCGCCTAAGGACAACGTCATTTTGATGTCCAATAATGACGTTGATATTTGGTTGATTCTAGGTTGTGTTAGAAAGAGACCAAAATCCAACATCGAGCCAACATCTTAAACCAACGTCATTTTGACGTCAAATACTGACATTTATTCGTTAGGTATGGCAACTAAAATTCAACGTCTGATAGAAGTCATAGTGGTAACGTCCACACAACGTCAAGCTGTAACATCATTAGACGTTGATATTTGGTTGATTTTAGGTTGGCCTATTGTTGAGTTCCGATGTCAATCCGATTTTCATTTCCAAAAAAAATGCAACATCCCCATGAAGTTGGGGTACAACGTCAATCTAAGTTGACGTCTTGTGCCTGGATCTGTGCCATTTCTGTCATCATACAGTAAACATCCGTCATCTTCTAATGCATCTAAGTAGTCTCTGGGTCAATGCAAAGATTTTGGACATCTTCATGGACACTTTTAATGCTTCCAAACAGTTTGCTGCAAATATAAATTGCCATGTCTTGAGGTAGTTCATAATGATGCGACTTACCTTCTATTTGCGATTTGATTGGACAGGAATCACAGGCCTGATTTTTCTAAGCCTCATAGACAAGAAAAAATAAAGTAGTGACTGCAGGTTGAAAAAAAGTAGTGAAGTAAAAGTACAGATACTGCACTAAAAATGTACTCAAGGGAAAGTAAACCTTTTTAAAACTACTTAGTAAATTACAATCCCCAATTACAATAAGTACAGTAATTTGAGTATTTGTAATTTGTTACTTTACACCATTGTAGACAGGTAATAAGTCACTAGTTAAAAGTGAGATTTGAGTAATGGGACTGATCAATAAGAAATTAGGTCAACATTTTGATGCTGATCTAGCTGATTAAAGATGATCATGTATCAATCACTTCAGCTTCACAAGCTCCTCTTTGGTTTTGTGCTTCTCATCATTCTCTCATCATTTCTCATCTTCCTCAATGTCTTCCTCCCTCGTCTTCATTTCTGCAGGCTCAGCATCTGTCCACGCCTTTGAAGTTCTGAAACACTGCAACTAAATGAATTATTCCTACAATCAAATCTGGGTTAATTAGAGAACAGAAGAGTCCCTGCTCAGAAGACAAGTGAATGAATGGATAAAGGTGCTGCAGTGTGAGCTTGCATGAAGAAAAACACACACAAACATACATACACACATGCACACACACCAACAAAGGCTCATTCTGAAAATGTAGCTAAACATGCGTCTATATACATTTCTGCAGGTCGCAAATTATGTAGCCAGAAGTATGTATCGCTGCTTTTTGTCTTTAAAATGAATGGTACAGAGTGTAGCAATGCCTTTTCTTTTCGTGCTTACCAGCTGACCGATTACCTCCGCATAAACGGCTTTCCTACTGTTACCAGTGTGTCCAGTAGCTTGCCATGTATGTCCTTTATATTCTTTATTTTATTTAACAGAGACAATGCTCAATAACAAAACAGTAAAATTCTAAACAAGCCAGAGTTAGCCACAAGGGCTAATTTTTTTATCTGTTGCCCCCTGCCAGATTTTAAAAGGCAACTTAAATCAAAAAGCACATCATCACATATACAATAACAATAAAGTTACATACGACGAAAGAATAAAACATATAATACGAATTTCTTAAAATGTTAGACAAAATAATTACACATGATTACAAACTTGTTTTGCTTTGAGCCATTTCTTTAACTTGTATTTAAATGTTAAATAATTTGTAACACCCCTTAAATCGATAGGAAGTGTGTTCCAGAAATGACTGGCTCTAACTGAGAAGACTAATCGTGCAAAAGTTGTACGCCTAAACTGTACAGCAGAGTCTCCTCTGGTAACAGATCATGTTGCTTGACCATTATTATTCTTGTGTGTTACAAACTCACATAATGGGGTGGATCATATCCATTTAAAAACTTAAAAATCATACAAGCATCAGTCAAACATTGCATATTATCAAAGCTCAATAAATAATGTTTTTGTATTATATTACAATAATGATACCTAATAGACTTCTGATCAAATACTTTAAGTGCCTGTTTATAAAGTGATTCAGCTGATTTTAAAACTGCTTTATTGGTGTGTGACCAACTAGTAAGACAATATGTAATATGAGAAAAAATATGCAACAAATAGAGTGCATAAAAAGTTTTGCTGCTTCATTAGTCAAGTAAGGTCATATATGCCTAAAGTTAGCTAGATTAACTTTTACAATTTTAGCGACCTTCTTGGCATGCTTTCGTAATGTCAATTGTGGATCTAAAATTAGACCTAAATAATTAAAATCAGAGACAACCCTAAGCTTTTCAAATACACCAGGATGATTTGTAACTGTCAGTGATTGTGAAAAAAACATACAGAGCGTTTTACTTATATTCAAATTAAGATATGTCACACAACCAATCGGAGACGCGAACAAAATGCCTCGGTTAAATAATCAGCTGCCAGTTGTTTGTTTTGTGCGTGCACATATAGAACGTCGGTGGACTTGAGACGCAGATAGAAGTTGACCATGACAATGGGGTTTGAGTGAAGAACAGCTCCAGAAAGCAGGTAAGACAAAAACAGAAGCCAAAAAATAAAATAAACAAGTAAATAACAGGGTGAGAATATGGTAAAATCTGAAAATGTGGTAAAAAAAATCTGGCGAGGGCTTTTCTTTTTCTGGATTGATTTCAAAACCCTGTCAGTGGGGTATAGGGACATGGGTGGGCGGGTTAGTCAGTGTTTTTGAAAACACTTTTGGTTGGGTTTATGGGTAAAAAGGTGGGTCAGTCGATCGGTCAGTCAGTCAGTCAACAGTGGCCTCTGGTGGATTTACATGAAAACAGCAGGCGCAAATGGCACTCGTGAGAGAAAATTGAGATCTCAAAAAGTGTACACAGTGGATTCTGGTGGATTGGCAAAAATAAAACTGCAAAAAAATGTACCTCCTGGGACGTATTTGGCACTCAGAAATATATATAGCATATATATAGCCAACCCAGGCTCATTCTCAAAACGTAGTCCTGTGAACGTTTCTGGAGACCGCAAAATACGTCCCGGGAGGTACGTATTTTTGCAGTTTTTGTTTTTAGTGAATCCTCGAGAGGCCACTGCATGCAATTTTTCATATCTCAAATTTCTCTCGCGAGTGCCATTCGCGCCCGCTGTTCTCGCATAAACCCACCAGAGGCCGTATGTCTGACTATCTGAATGACCGAATGAATGACTGGCTGGCCGACTGACAAATCGACTGACCCTCCTTTCCTAAACCCAACCAATTTTATCGATTGACTCACCCACCCACTTCCCTAAACCCAACCAAAGGTTTACAAAAGCCGTCTAGAAAAAGAAAAGCCCTCATCTGATTTTTACCACAGATTTTACCGCATTCTCACCCTGTTATTTACTTGTTCATTTTATTTTTTTCTGGAACCACTCTTCCCCAGATTCAAACCCCGTCATCGTCGTAGTAGTCAACTCCTCCCTGCGTCTCAAGTCCACCAACGTATCATGATGAGTTAACGGGACAAACTAATTGTGGCAGGAAAACCCTCCACAAGGAGATGAGGGGTCAGCTGGTGAGCGCAAAAAGGAACGGCGTCATATCGCCCCGTAGTGTGCGTTTAAAAAAATGATAGGAAGCCATACATACCTCCGGCTACATAATTTGCCGTCTCCAGAAACATCCATGGGACTATGTTTTCAGAATGAGCCTGTGTTGTATATAGCGGTACATTTTCAGAATGCACACACACATACTTGTATATGAGGACCCTCGATATGTAATATATTTTTAACTGTAATAACTATTTATTACATGACCTTAGCCAACCCCTACCCCTAAACCCAAACCTGTGACAAAATGTTACTATCAAAAGACCTTGTTAAGTATTATTTTTTAATTATTTCGAATAAATGGACACACTTAAAAAAAAAAAAAACGATTCATTGGATTTACAAAAACGTTGTATGGGCTGAATTTATACAAATAAAGTTGAACATTACTAAATTGAGCCCTTAGTGTTTGCAACCAGTTACCTTACAAAAATGTTTTGAATGCTTTGAATGAATTGAATTACAATTCAATTCAACTCATCTTTATTTCTATAGCATTTTTACAATGTAGATTGTGTCAAAGCAGCTTAACATAAAAGTTCTAGTAAATCGAAATTGAAACTGTGCCAGTCCAGTTTTCAGAGTTGAAGTTTAGTTTAGTTCAGTTCAGTGTGGTTTAAGTTTCACTACTGAAAGTCCAAACACTGAAGAGCAAATCCATCGATGCACAGCTCCACAAGTCCCAAACCAAGCAAGGTGACAGTGGTGATGAACAAACTACACCAATTGACGAAAGTGAAGGAAAAAAAACTTGAGAGAAACCAGGCTCAGTTGGGCATGACTATTATTCCTCTCGCCAAACTTCTTGTGCAGAGCTGCAGTCTAGGTGCCGGTGGATGAAGAACCCTGGACATCCATCATTGAGCTGCAGGTGTGTGCAGTTTACCGGCAGGTGTACAGACTGGCCTGCGAAATCAATGCGGAGACTCATCTGTCACTGTGGTCTTTCAGGAATCAGTTTCATGCTCTTCACTCCTCCATGACCGCCACAGCATCTGCTTGGGATACGGCCTGGTCCAGGGTTATGGAGACCTCTAGAAGTCCTCTATGGTTAGCATCATCTCTTCACAGGACTTGAATCACATCAATTGTGCTGCACAATCTCTAGAGGCCTCAGGATGAGTATTCGCAGGTGGAAATAGAGAACAATTATATGTATATATTTGTATTATTTGCATATAACAATTATATTACAATTATATGTATCCTTGTAAACCACATAAGTACACACACACACAGACACACACACACACACACACACATACAGTTGAAGTCAGAATTATTAGTCCGCATTTTTAAATATTTCCCAAATGATGTTTAACAGAGCAAGGACATTTTCACAATATGTCTGATAATAATAATATATAATTATCATAATATGTCTGATAATATGTCTGGAGAAAGTCTTATTTTTTTTTTTTTTTTTTAAGGTCAAAATTATTAGCCCCTTTAAGCAATATATTTTTTCGATAGTCTACAGAACAAACCATCGTTATTTAATAACTTTCCTAATTACCTTAACCTGCCTAGGTAACCTAATTAACCTAGTTACGCCTTTAAATGTCACGTTAAGCTGTATAGAAATGTCTTGAAAAAATATGTAGTAAAATATTATTTACTGTCATCATGGCAAAAATAAAATAAATCAGGTATTAGAGATAAGTTATTAAAACTATTATGTTTAGAAATGTGTTGAAAAAATCTTCTATCCGTTAAACAGAAATTGTGGAAAAAAATAAACAGGGGGGCTAATAATATATATATAATTAAGAAACCACTTGAAGCTAATCTTGATTGTTTAAATTATTTGGTAATTGGTAATATTTGTTGTATTCAATCAATTTATAAAATTCAATAAAGCAAATATTGACTTTTTTGACTTTTTATCTTGTGTGAAGTTATAACTTAAGTATTGTGCTGTCCAAAAATGAATATAAAAATATATGCAAATGTTTTGTATTTGTTTTATGCAAAAAAAAAAAAACTCTAAATGACAGTATGTTTAATTGTTTTAAAGTAGGATGACTTGTCATCTGTAGTTTACATGCAACAGGCTCATTCTGAAAACGTAGCCCCATATACATTTCTGGAGATTGTGAATTATGTAGCCAGAGCTACATATGGCTGCATTTAATTTTTAAAAAGAATGATACGGTATGACGATATGACGTTGTTCCTTTTTGTGCTTATCAGGTGAATGATTACCTCCATATGGAAGGCTTTCCCGCTGTTACCAGTTTGACCAGTAGCTTGCCATGTACGTCGGCTGACTTGGTTTTGAGTTCGGTGAAAAACTGTTCCAGAAAGCGAGTAAGACAAAAACAGAATAAAAAAAAAACTAAATAAACAAGTAAATAACAGAGTGAGGATGTGGTAAAATCTAAAAACGTGGTAAAAATCATGTGAGGGCTTTTCTTTTTCTGTATTGCTTTTGAAAATTGTTGGCTGGGTTTAGGGAAATGGGTGGGCGGGTCAATCAATACAATTGATTTGGTTTAGGCAAGGAGGAGGGTGGGTCAGTCGATCGGTCAGTCATTCAGCCAGTCAAACACTCGACAGCGGCCTTTGGTGGATTTACGTGAGAACAGCAGGTGCGAATGGCATTCACAAGAGAAATTTGAGATCTGAAAAAGTCTAAACAGTGGTCTCTGTTGGATTTATGTAAGAACAGCAGGCGTGAATGGCACTCGCGAGAGAAATTTGACATCTGAAAAAGTGTACACTTGCCACTGGTGAACGTGAAAACAAAATTTGCAAAAAAATGTAGCTCCTGGGACGTATTTGGTGCTCTCCAGAAATGTGTATAGAGGTACAATTTCAGAATGAGCCTGGGTTGTTTACATGATAAAACAAAATATAAAAAAGTTTTATTTTTATTTTCATTTTTTTTTTTTTTACTTTTTAGTTAGTCTTGGTAAATAGCTGTATATACTGTATAATACACATTATAAATACATAAATAAAACATTAAATATTTTGGAACCAAGATGCAATTTAATTAGCAATTTATTTAATTTATGTTTAAACTTATAAATTATTCAAACTGTCTGTTCCTATTAAGTTTTACAGTGACGTATCATTTATTAACTTGTTAATACAACAAAACCATTATGTAACATTAATGAAATGATAATTTCATAATGCACGTGTATGCCTGAGTTTGCAAGGAAGTTCTGTTAATTAAAGAGGCCAAACAATTCATGTAATCTAATGATGTGATTCTACCAGAGGGGGGAAAAACCTGCCAAAATGTGAGGGCGAGTTCCTGATCCTTAGCAGAAGCGGCAGTTTGATAAATGACACGTACTGGTAGAATTAGCATGCAGGTAATCAGGCCGTCCAAACAGGAGAGGAATATTAACTTTTGAAAGTGTTTGTTTGTCTTGCCGTCATGGCCGACCATCTGAAGTGGCAAGTTTGTTAATGGTTCATAAGACCCTCCCGTGGGACAGCATTACCCAGAAGGAATCTCTCTGTATGCGGGCTGCGTTCAAATAAATAGAGCGCTTGACTGTGAGTAATCCATGATTTTGTGGGAGCTCGAGTTTTATTGGTTGGAAAAACAGCGGGTTCAGTAATGAAACAGGATAATGAAAGCGTACTAACTAGCGCTTCTGACCACACACTGGACAGGAAAAGGAAATCACTCTTAATCAGGTGTTGCCATTAATCTTGTTTGCTTTAGACTTTCACCCTTCATTTAACTTGACCCCGGTGCGCGGTAGAAAATGAGCGCTGCAACCTGACTGCTGACACCAGCTTGATGAATGATAGAAAAACACAGACTGCCATGTGCAGCTAGCACAGCTAACAACGCAGGCTAGCAGCTCACCCATATATGGTGTGTAGCTATACAATGACTGAATTTCCTATTATTTCTTCTTCTTTTTTTTTAGTTTGGCTAAAATAAAACCATTTATTTATTTTTTTTTTACAAAAAAGGCAATATCATTAATCCCTTGAATTATTTTTCATTTATTAGCTACAAAACAAACCAACAGTGACTTAACTAAGTAACCTAATTAACCACACTAGCATTTAAATGGCAATTAAAGCTGTTTGCTAGTTTCTTGCAAAATAACTAATACAATATTTTTTATAAATAATCAGTCATTCATTTTCTCAGTCCCTTTATTAATTAGTAATCTGAGGTCGCCACAGCAGAATGAACAGCCTACTTATACAGCATATGTTTTACGCAGCGGATGCCCTTCCAGCTGCAACCCCTTATTGGGAAACATCCCCCAGTGACTCTCATTCACACACATACACTACGGACAATTTGGGACAATTGTGTCCAATTTTACGGACATACACTACTTAACCAATTCACCCATAGCACATGTCTTTGGACTGTGGGGAAGCCGGAGCACCCAGAGGAAACCCACGCCAACACGGGGAGAACATGCAAACTCTACACAGAAATGCCAACTGACCCAGCCGAGGCTCAAACCAGCGACCTTCTTACTGTGAGTCGACAGCGCTGCCCACTGCGCCACCTTATTTGATAAATGTTTTATTTTTATTTTTTTTATTTAGATATCTAAAACTAAATGCTTTAAAAATATGTTGAAAAATCTTCTCTCCATTAAACAGCACTTGGGAAATATATGTAAATTAACTGAATAATAATAATAACAAAATATAATAATAATAATAATAATAATAATAATAATAATAATAATAATAATAATATTAATAATAATAATAATAGTAGTAGTAATAATAATAATAATAATAATAATAATAATAAATGTATTTATGTATTTATTTATCTATCTATGTACTCATTCATTTCTTATGGCTAAAATATGTGTTAAATATCTGCCAAATATTTTAAATACATAAAATAGATTTTTGAAATGAAAAATATGTTTAATTTTATTCTCAAATACCAAAATATATTTCAAAATGCATTTCCAAACCAAAATCTATATGTGCATAGAGATGTGGTATTATCTATTGTTGTTGTAAATATTAATAATACAATTATTTACAACAATTGTGTTCTAAAACAGGTTAACAGTAAGAGTCATTTTTGTGTCTTACAGTGGAAATCAAGAATTTGGCAATCAAGAATGTTTTAATGTAGTGCAATATGTTCATTTATTTTCATAAAAAAAGCATTTTAGGCAAGATAAATTAAAATAAATTTTAATTCATGCAAAATATTGCAAAAAAAAATTACAAACTACAACATTTCAACAAAATGTTATATATTCTTTGTTATTTAATATGGTTACCAAACATAAATTTGGGCTACTAATTTTTGAACCATTTTAAACCAAGTTATTTTCTTAGATTAGCTCCAGATTTGGTTTCAGTACTGACTAAACTGATGTATATGCACAAATATAATTTTGTAAAGATTCCTATAGAAAATACCTCATATATGTTTGCCAAAAATGCCTTTTACAAAACATATTCAAAAATAGCCAAAAGTGTATATGTATAAATATATATTTATGTAAGTATTTTACATATACTTAAAAATAACATATTTGCAAATATATATATTTTTGTCCTATGCAATCTCAGGCAAACGTGCTTTCTGAAAGACATCTGGCAGTTTTGGGGGTGAATGGTGCTGTTTCGGGGTCAGCGCTCGGGGCCTGTGAATGCCCCAGTGTGTGTCCCGATGGCTGAATATTTAGCGTTTTGTTTTCCTGTGTGGAGATTTCAGGTTCTCGGGGCAGAGGCCTTCACACCTGTCAGTGTTTTGTGACTGTTTATTAGCAGTGAATAGACTCTGCTAACACCCAGCACCTTTAGCCTTGACCTCTCAAGCAAACTGTCACACCGTTTTCTAGGGTCAAGACTGTTCGGAAGTACAAGAAGTCTAACCTTGATGTAATCTGGTGCCTTTGATTTAAAACAACAATGAAAGGGTTATTATACAGCTACTTTGTAAATACATGGATTTGAATGTGAGTTTCATCATGTTGTCTTTGTTATGTAATCAATTTAAGGTTAATTCACTCAAGCAATCATGTGATTATTAACTTGTGTTGTTCCCAAAGTACTTTTATTCATTTTCTAAAAGACATTTTGGTGTCCACATCAAATAAAAAGTGATTTGACATGCATTGAAAGCATTTCTAATTCAATTAGCTTTTGAAAATAGCATGTAAAAAAATGAAACATATAAAAAAAAAAACATTTATTTGGAAACAAATTTCACAAAGTGATAAAGTATAAAGATTTTAAATTACTATTAATATTTTGGATCATCACTCCCTAAATAGAGTCTTATGGCTCGTTTCCACTGAGTGGTACAGTACGGTACGGTTTGGGTCGGTACGGGTCACCTTTATCAGGCTTGCGTTTCCATTACAAAGGGTACCCTTTTGGTGGGCGTGATGTACGACAGAGTGTTTCAGTCGACGCTCGAATAAATGTCTACAGTAAAGCTGTACATCGTTCACATTATATGAGAAGCTCTTGTAACAAAACAGATGCTTTAAACATATTAATACTTGTTTATAAATGTTTATTACTAACATTTCTATGAACATGTTTTGATTATAACTGCAGATCACTGACAGTGTGACAGTGATACAGCCTACTGTAACGTCTGCAATTATATAAAATAAATAAATAAATGCAACATAAATGAACACATACAGACCCTTACAGTCTCCGATATGTTACCACCTACAGATAAACTACACACAGCATACATTAAGTCCTTATTTGAGTTCAAAAACAACACGCAACATATACAGTAGCCCACAGTCAGAGCTAACCTCTCATCTGTATCTTTAATCTTCACCAGCACATGTAGCCTCTGTTAGAGAGTAATTCCGTCATTCCGAGTTCATAATAGTCCAAAAGGTGATTGATAAACTTGGCAGTTTGTTCATGATTTGTTCATGGCAGATTGTTCAGGTTGCTGAAACTATTTGCTCCTGTGTTTTGTTGGGCTTCTCCTTTTTTCCACGCTTCACTCTCGCATTTGTCCTTTTCTTTCTGAATGGATCAGATGTCGAAGACGCTTCATTAATCACACACACACACATTATTGTCATCAGCTCAAGAAGTTCATTATATCAAATCTAGACGCGATCGCGCTTTTAGACTTTTAGACGGCCTCGTAAAACAAAAACAGGACACAGCAAATTCTTGGCTTTGTGGCTGTTCATCAAGACAACAACAAGGTTTGTTTTGAGCCCGGGTCATCCATTACTCATTATTATAATGCATATAGTTGTCTCGGCTGTGTATTTAAAAACATGGCGGCTCCATTGTTTTGATTCTGGCTAGCTCCACAAGATCGTGATGTATCTCTGTAAACCAATCAGCGTTCAGCTGCGCGTGTAGCTCCACCTTTTGGTACCCTTTCTCATCTTTGGTACCCTTTCGAAACGGTGCCGAAAAAGTGGTACAGTACGGTTCGGTTCGGAACCGTACCGTACCACTTAGTGGAAACGGGCCATTACTGTTTGTCATACTCTGACGCAGTGGTGTCAGGAAAACCACCTCTCACTCAACATCAGCAAAACCAAGGAGTTGGTGGTGGATTTCAGGAGAGAGAAGAACGAACACACTCCCATCACCATCAACGGGACACCAGTGGAGAGAGTCAGCACTTTCAAGTTTCTTGTAGTACACATTGCTGAGGATCTGACATGGACTGCCCACACAAACGCAGTGTTGAGGAAGGCACAACAACGCCTCTTCTTCCTCAGGCGTCTCAGGAGGTTTGGAATGAGCCCCCACATCCTCCGCTCGTTCTACACCTGCACCATGGAGAGCATCCTCACTGGCTGCATCACCACCTGGTACAAAAACAGCACCAGCAGCAATCGCAAAGGTCTACATAGGATTGTGTGAACTGCTGGACGTGTAGTAGGAGGTGAGCGTCCCTCCCTCCAGGACATCTACACCAGGAGGTGCATGAGGAAAGCCAAGAGAATCATCAGCGACTCCAGCCACCCAAGCCATAGACTTTTCTCTCTGCTATCCTCAGGCAGACGGTTCCGCAGCATTCGGTCACGCACCAGCTGACTGAAGGAAAGTTTCTTCCCTCAGACTATCAGGCTGATAAACACTTAACACACCCCACACAAACTCTCCTATACCCCACACTGCACACCATAAAGATGTAGCATGCACTGCACTTTAACCAATCCATACTTAAACAATACTGCCTACAACTATGTGTACACCTATCCATCATACGCATCACTGTCAACATTGCCAAATTTACACTGTCTTGTTTTTTGTATGTTGTTGTATTTTGCACTGTCGTTGTATTTGCACTGTCTCTAGCCAGCACCTAAGCTTTTCACTCATCATAGCACACGTGCTGCTGATGATGTGACAATAAAAAGTGATTTGATTTGATTTGTCATTAAATTATTCTTAATATGTGTTAATATTCATTCATTTTCTTTTCTACTTAGTATCTTTATTAATCTGGGGTCGCCACAGCGGAATGAACCGCCTCTTCATGATAATATCTTAATGTAATAATTAATTCATTTTCCTTAGCTCATATATTTATATTTTATATATATATATATATATATATAGCTATTTATTCATCAGGGGTTGCCACAGCGGAATGAACCGCCAACTATTCCTTTTACACAGCGGATTCCCTTCTAGCCACAACCCAGTACTGGAAAACACACATACACTCTCGCATTCACACACATAAACTACGGCAATTTAGTTTATTCAAATCACCTATATTGCATGTCTTTGGACTGTGGTGGAAACCGGAGCACCAGGAGGAAACCCACACAAATATTGGAAGAGCATGCAAACTCCATACAGAAATGGCAACTGGTCCAGCTGGCACTCAAACTAGTAACCTTCTTGCTGCGAGGCGACAGTGATAACTATTGAGCCCCCATGCCGCCCATCTTAGGATAGTATTAATATTGATATCTTAATAAATATTAATATTATAATATGCCATTAAATGATTAGTTTTCACATGCATGGCAATACTTTTTGGTTGATAAACAATTGCTATACTGAATGACTTTTTAGTGATTATCTTTTGTAATTTGAGTTAAAGATGTATGATATGTAACAGGATTAATGTACCATATGAAAAACACTGCATTACACTTTTATCATTTTCACACTGACTTTCTGCCAGATGCAAGATGGTTTGTTGCCACATGACAAACAAGTATGGATGATGTTTTTGCATTATTTGATGTTCATATGTAAATCAATTCATTCGGTAGTTATATCACTTTGATTAAACTGCTCAAATCAACTCAGGCTTTATGATGCCTTTATGAACTTTTTGAAGCATCTAAGTCTTGATGTCATATATTTTCAATGGAAAGACAAACCTTGATGCATTGTAAAAAAAATCTGTTAATTAACAATTGCTGTATTTT
This sequence comes from Danio tinwini, assembly GCA_903798205.1. Lineage (NCBI taxonomy): Eukaryota > Metazoa > Chordata > Actinopteri > Cypriniformes > Danionidae > Danio > Danio tinwini. The sequence continues at coordinate 2,345,912 of CAIGQZ010000461.1, forward strand.
GTGATGCACAAATGCTCTTTGTTTATTTACAGTTATGAATTGCATTATGGGACCTTGATCTCTGCTCTCTCGACATTTTATGTCTAACAAAGTGACTTGTATTGACATTTTAGTAGTTTGAAATATTATAATGTATGAAAAAAAATATTTTGAGAAATAAGTCTGTAAAAACAAAATATGTACAGGCAGTTTCATTCATTCATTCATTTTCTTTTCAGCTTAGTCCCTTTATTAATCTGGGGTCACCACAGCAGAATGAACCGCCAACTTATGCAGCATTTGTTTAATGCAGCGGATGCCCTTCCAGCCGCAACCCATCTTTGGGAAACATTCATGCACACACATACACTACGAACAATTTGGCCTACCCAATTTACCTGTACTGCATGTCTTTGGACTGTGGGGGAAACCGGAGCACCCGGAGGAAACCCACGCGAACGCAGGGAGAACATGCAAACTCCACACAGAAACGCCAAATGACCCAGCCGAGGCTCGAACCAGTGACATTCTTGCTGTGAGGCGAGAGCACTACCTACTGTGCCACTGCGTCACCTGTACTGGCAGTTTATTACAGACTTTTGTACCGTAATTTACAACACCAACCCAGAAAATATATCACCTTAAACTATTAAAGGGGCAATAAGTTGGTGCAGTGGGTAGCGCTCTTGTCTCACAGCAAGAAGGTCGCTGGTTCGAGCCTTAGCTGGGTTAGTTGCCGTTTCTGTGTGGAGTTGAATGTACTCTCCGTGTTGTCATGGGTTACCCCCACAAGTCCAAAGACATGTAGTATAGGTGAATTGGGTCCGTAGTGTATGTGTGTGTGAATGCGGGTGTATGGGTGTTTCCCAGTTATGGGTTGCAGCTGGAAGGTCATCCTCTGCATAAAACATATGTAGGATAAGTTAGTGGTTCTTTCTGCTGTTGTGACCCCAGATTAATAAAGGGACTAAGCTGAAAAGAAAATGAATAAATGAATGAAATTGTTCGTATGTGTTTGGATGAGAATGTATGGGTGTTCCGCTTCTTAAAATATATGCTGGATAAGTTGGCAGATTATTTTGCTGTGGCAACCCCTAATTAATAAAGGGACTAAGCCGAAAGGAAAATGAATGAATGAACTATTAAAAATTTTAATAAAAGTGACTTTTTTGAAGTTTTCACGGTTAAAAGTTGTTGGAAGAAAGTGCAAGGTAGAGATCTATGCGGGACTAATTTTTTAGCCTCGCTTCCGCAAGTTTTTTTCCACACCCAATCGCTCACGCCGTATATTCAGCCTTTGTTCACCCACTGCCTGACACACTCCATTTTTTCCGCTAAATTTATATCTAATTGCCAAAATCTCACGTTTAAATCGGGTACTATCAAAAGACAGAGATAACATATAACACTGTATGTTGTCAGTTTTGTTTACTCCTTTGTGATGAGACATGAGTGCCGCCTTAAACCTGAAGTTCCATTAATGTGACTGCTAAAGGGTAAAACTTTGAGGTATTATCACATCGCGCAAAGTGTAATTCTTTCTATTTGTGTCAATGACTCATGAAAAACTCTCCCCTAAGTCACTTGCCTAATGTGTCCTAACAGTAAACCACAGATATGCTGTTCTGAATCCGGTTCTGGGTCTGGCACTTCATTTACCGAAGCCCCCCATCCCTCCACTTTCCACTTTTGTGCGTGACACCTCTCCATCCTCGGGTAACATGCCAGATCCGTTACCCTGGTCTGTTCCAGGATCTCACAATTCACAAATTAAGCACTGCTGACTGCTACCGCGTTTAATTTGGAAATGTATTCCCGCACCGCAAGAAATCTGGTTCGGTGGGAATGCAGAACTCTAGAGCAAAGTCCTATAATGCAATTCAAAAACATAAATAAATGGGGAAAAATAAAAATCATGAATCACAAAATATAGAAAACTTCTATTTGATGGATATTTTTTTACAGTGTGGTTTCCTATAAATGTCAGTAAAAACAGTTTTATAGCATATAATAATTGATTTATATCAGGGTGATCTACAGCCTTTTACAACAAATAATAAAGGGGCAGTTACCCAAATATTCTGTCATTATCTACTCACTCTCCACTTGTTCCAAATGTAATTGAGGTTCTTTCTTATTTTTTCTTGGACTTGAGATGCAGAGTGGAGTTGACCACGACGACAGGGTTTGAATCCAATGAGGAACGGTTCCAGAAAGCAGGTAATACAAAAACAAAATCCAAAAAATAAAATAAACAAGTAAATAACACGATGAGAATGTGGTAAAATCTGGAAACTTGGTAAAAATCAGAGAGCTTTTCTTTTTTCGGTTTACTTTTTAAAACTGTCGGTTGGGTTTAGAGAAGTGGGTGGGCGCTGGTCAATTGGTGCTTTTGAAAATACTATTGGTTGGGTTTAGGGAAGGAGGAGGAGTGGATGAGTCAATTCGTCAGTCAGTCAGTCATTCAGTCAGTCAAACACTCAGTCGACAGCGACCTCTGGTGTATTTACTTGAGAAAAGCAGGCACGAATGACACTTCACAAGAGAAATTTGAGATCTCAAAAAGCGTACACAGCGGCCTCTGGTGGATTCGCGAAAACAAAAACTGCAAAAATACGTAGCTCCTGAGACGTATTTGGTGCTTTCCAGAAATGTATATAGAGATACGTTTTCAGAATGAGCCTGGGTTGTTTTTTTATTTATCAAAACAACCAATAAGTCTGGCATCAATTAGTTAGTAAGGTAGTTGCTGTAGTGGTGTAGTTTAATCAAATAATCACTGGATGTAGAATATGATGAATAAAGCATTAATATGTGCTTTATAACTACTAATAAACAACCAATGTGCCAACTAATAAGCAACGAGTTGAAAGTTAGTTTTTTTTTTTTTACCCTAAATACTGAGATACAAGAAGTTGTCAGTTTCTGAGTCCAGGAGACATAAAAGTAGTGCCAATTTCCATTACTCACACCAACACTGCCATGGACAATGGATGACACAATTGATCAATCAGAATCAATAAATCCAGAGAGCCGCATAATCATTTGGAACCACATCAGTGAGTATTGTTGCTTTCCATGTACATTTTCCATTGAAGAATGCCTTGCAAAATAACTCAGTTTACTAAACATTGCTACCCCGCTGTCGAGAACCACATCCAGTTGGCCCAGAGGAACTCAAAATGCTTCAATTCATCGTATGATGTCCGTTCCAAAGAATGCAATGGACAGCATCATTCCCTTCAGGAATTTCTCCCACAGATCACTGTCCATATCAATGAAGTGCCAACACAAATAAAGTGCTTTTGAATTAACTATCTGCTCGCCGTCTGAATGGACGGCTTTAATCTCTTTGCTTGGATTCTCCTCCCTACATCTCTTCATCATGCCTGCTTTCTTCTCTTCTCGTTTCTGTCCCTGCCTCCTCTCCTCATGCCTTTAAAACCGTTAGTTTCATTGAGAAAAACTCTTTTTTTTTCAAGACCCACGATGGCTAGGCGCATCTACCGGCGGCCACCCAAACCTCTCGGTTCCTCTCGGGCTCCTCTCGAAGCGCTGTTTCTGGAGCTTAAGATTTTTTTGGCAGGTAGAAGATTAGTAAAGAGCTCTTGGCAACAAAGCATTCAATCACTTCCAAGTAGCGTGGTATCAAATGTGCCCTCCGCCCTCCTCACTTTGGGAGAGCGAGTCTTTCTTCTCGTCTTTTTTTTTTTCGTTCCTGGTTGAGCCGAGTGGCCTTTGAAAGAGTCTCCTCTGTTCCTGCGTCTCTTGTCAATCGGAGAGAGGCAGGAAATGAGCCTGCTTTGTAGGATTAATTAATAACAGAGGTTGGTCAACGCATGAGAGGGGATGTAATTGCTACTCTGTGGAAGGAGAGGAAAGGAAAAGTTTGGGTTGCAGTTTTTTTGAGGAGGGGGCTTCTGAGGAGGGGAAGGAGCTTTGAACTGAAGGGCCTGTGTGCTCCTGGATTAAAGCGAGATGCGAGTGGGGGGGCCTTTGAAGTCTGAAGAGAGGTCTAGGAGAAGAAATAAAGTTGGGAGGTATAAATTCTGGCTGGCAACATCAAAAGCTCTTATCACCCACTCTCACCTGTTGACACCCAGGGGTGAAGACTGGAGATACTGCACCGCAGCTGCAGGAAGCTGCACGTGGGCTACTTATGTACACCTCTCGCTCTCACCCTCTGTCTATATCTGCATTTTTTTTTCTTTCCATCAATCTCTCTCGGGTCTCTTCCATGAGAGCCTTGGCTGTCCGTGTGGCTCATCTCATTTGAATACCAAGCTATTGCAGTTTAGTTCAGAGTAGTTCAGTTTTGTTGCTATTTATGTTACAATTGTTTTAGTTATATTAATATACAGTAAATGCTGGGTTCCACACAATCAATATGTGTTGGGACAACATGAAGGAATTAAGTTAACGTATTACTTTTTACAAGTTTAAGTTGATTAAATGTTGATTGAACTTTTCACAAGTTTAAGTTGAAACAATTAAGTTGTCCCCCCAAAAAACTAACATTTTATTTAAAAAATATTGTGTTGTTTCAGCTCATTTTAAACAGGAAATTTGAACAAATGGCAAATGTAATTTTTTGAGTGTTTTGAGTGTCTCTTTTTAGTAATATTTTATTATTTGTTATTTTATAGGCACTTTTATTTACATTTTTGAACAACACAAAAAGCTTTTTTTAACAAATAATTTTTTTATATATATTCAGTTGATTTCCCAGTGTTGGGTTGCAGCTGAAAAGGCATCTGCTGCGTAAAACATATGCTGGATAAGTTGGCGGTTTATTCCTCTGTGCCAACTCTTATTTATAAGTGGTCGCCACAGAGGAATGAACCGCCAACTTTTTCAGCATATGTTTTACGCAGCAGATGTCCTTCCTGCTGCAACCCAGTACAGGAAAACACCCATACACACTCATTCACAAACAAAAACTATGGTTAATTTGCACTACTTTGGACTGTGGGGGAAACTGGAGCACCTGAAGGAAACCTACGAAACACGGGGAGAACATGCAAACTCCACAAAGAAATGCCAACTGACCCAGCCCGGGACTCAAACCAGCGAGCTTCTTGCTGTGAGGCAACAGTGCTAACCACTGAGCCATCATGTCACCTCATGTCAAAATATATATACATTTTGAAACTAGTCAATATTACTAGCCACCTTGAGAAATAATTGTTTTGACTGGCTACAGAAATAAAACATTGTTGTCCAATGACTTTCCTAATTAACCTAAATTGCCTAGTTAACCTAATTAACCTAGTTAAATCTTTAAAGTGCACTTTAACTTGAATACAGTCTTGAAAAATAACCAGTAAAATGTAGTGTTAACATAGCAAACACAAAAGAAATTGGTTGTTAGAAATTAGTTATTAAAACTACTATGTTTAAAAATATGTTGAAAAATATTATCAGTGTTAAACAGCTCTTGGCAAATATTGGAAAAATAATTACAATTACACAGGAGAATAATTTTGTCTTCATCTGTATACACACACACACACACACACACACACACACACACACACGCACACTAGTAGTTGTAGTTAATGACAATAACTTTATTCTGTTTTAAAAGATAAACGTAAAGCCATCTATTGTGGGTCAGTGGCTTGAATATGCAATCTTTTAGCTATAATAATAGGACAAAAAAATAATAAGCAATATTCAATGTCAGACCTTCTCAATAAACCCACGCAACATCAATTAATATCTTTTACTTTTGAAGAGTAGACCTCAATTACACAACTGTACGGAGTTATACTTTGCCATCAAGGTAGCAATGTGTTGCTGGAGTGTGTAATTACAATTCGCTAAGGTTAAATGAAAATTGAAGGGGAAAAAATGTTGCATTTCTAAATACAGACAAATTATAGTTTACCTTTGACGGGTGTGCAGGGGTCCGATAATTTGTAATATGCAGATGAATTGTTTCTAATTGGATTCAGAAACGTCTTATGATTGGATGAGTATGTGGAATTATCTAAAACGATTGCAGGTTAAAGGCTAAAGGGTTAACAAAAAAGTATAAGTATCTGGACAGTATCCTTTTTTGAGTAATATTTCAAACATTTGTAACTCCATTGGCTTGTGTACTTCAGTTGTTTGGATGTTTTAATTCAAGAGTTTATTTTCTGAAAATTGGTTTTCTCGCTGACAGAATAATTACGTGAATAATCTCTCATTTGCATTTCTCGGGATGAACTTGTGTTATTTTACAGAATCAATAACCCATCCTTGCGTGTAATGTTCATTATACTCAACATTTACGTGTTGGAAACTTTATATCAGATCCAGAATCTTTCATGTCTTCAAGTTTGCTCCGCACTGAAGCGCAGCACTAAGTACATTGTTTAATGAAATCTCATTTCGGATGCCACAGGCAGCCTATAGATTGCTTACAATCCTGGGTTTGAGTGCAAATAACACATTTCACAATATTGTTATGACCATATGAAATCTCCCCAGTCCTCAGCTGATATATCATGTAGTTTTCTCATCACAAACTCAGAGCTCATAGCTGTGGGACAAAGGGGTCTCGGCTCTGTTATTTGTAAATGTCAGTGAGCTGTTTCGTTCCTCAGAGCAGTCATTATCCCCCTGAGCTCAGTGCGCTTTTTTCCCCTCCACATTCTCCATCTCTCAGCTCCTCTGTCCTTCTCCTGGAGGATTTACTGTACACTGTGTCACGCCGCTCTCAATACTGATATATGGAGGTGTGTGTAAATGTGTACAGGTTTATCCCTTATGGACACGCAGTGGGGCTTGCACAGTGCTGTCATGATGTGTTTGTGCGCGTGAGACGTTTCATTTGACATATTTATTGTCATGTGCAATTTTGTACCATAAGATTGCGTCTCAGTGACAGCTGTTTGTAACTGTTTTAGATTTTGCCACATTTTTGGCACCAATTGGTATGAATTCTTATGATCATTTTTATTGATCTCACTGTAAAAAAAAATCCATAATTTTACGGTTTATTTCCGGCAGCTGGGGTGCCAAAAATAATTTTTTTAAATAACGGCCGTTGAAATACAGAAATTTACTGTAAAATAACAGAGGTTGAATTACAGAAATTTACCAGAAATTTAAATATTAATTTAAGGAAATTTCTGTAGTTTAATGTCCATTACTTTATGTTTACCCCAGCTGCCGGAAATAAACTATAAAATTACAGATTTTTTTTTACATTGTTCTGATGCCACAGTAAACAATTGTAGAAATTGACTAATTAATATGATTTAAATAACATTTGTTTTCATGTTTTTGTACAATGTAGAATTATTTCACCTTTTTGTGGCTTATTGGTAGCTAATTTGTAACATTTGCTTGTTTATTTACAATTTTTTTAAAACTTCCTAGGTTCTGCAGGTTGCAATGACCTGATTTTTGATCGCCAATCTTAAACCAATTGTAATGGTTTGTTTTTTGGTTCAATTTGGAATTTCCCCAACCAATCACAAAGCCAGAGGGACCAGAGTGAGTGCTCCAACTTGGCCCATTTGCTAATATGTAACATTTCATTCCTATGTATTTTGTGCAAGCTGCAAATTTGGTAACTTATTCATATTCATTCATTTACCCTAATGACCGTACACTTAAACAAATGTGTCACAATGAAGTTTATCATTAACTGTTTGTAACCTTTTGATTTTATTCCATGTGTCAGAGTTTTTTTTTTTATGTACAGTCAGAATTATAAACCCTCCTAAATTAAAAGCCACCCTGTAAATTCTTCCCCCAATTTCTGTTTAATGGAAAGAACACATTTCTAACCATACTTTTAATAACTAATTTCTAATAACTGATTTATTTTATCATTGCCATGATGACAGTAAATAATATTTTACTAGATATTTTCAAGACAATAGTTTGCAGCTTAAAGAGCAATTTAAAGGCTTATGTAGGTTATTTAGACAAGAGTAATTAGGCAAAAAATATTGTAAAACAGTGGTTTGTTCAGTAGGCAGTCAAAAATATTGCTTAAGGGGTCTAATAATATTGACCTTAAAACGGTTTTCATTTTTTAAAATAAACTGCTTTTATTCTAGCTGAAATAAAACAAATAAAACTTTCTACAGAAAAAAAAATATAGGAAATACTGTGAAAAAGTCCTTGCTCTGTTAAACTTCATTTGGGAAATATTTGAAAAAACAATAATAATTACAGGAGGGCTAATAATTTTGACTGTATGTTGTATGAATGGAAATTTGACATGCAATCATAATGCATAAATCTTATTTGTTAGGCCTAAATATGTTTTTGAGTATTGGCCAGGTTTGGCCAGTATGAATTACTATGATCTTATTATATTTTCATGTGGTTTGCTAACACCCCAGTGATGGTAAATTGCAACAATCTCTAAATTTTGTCACAATTTTTGCTAATTAAGATAAGTTTTGCATTCCTACATTTTCATACAGTATGGTCTGCTTATGCCATGGAGATGGAATTCGCTATTTTGCATTTTGGCAATTTGCTGGCTGATTCATATAATTTGTATAACGTCTCATATCTAGTTTATGACCCCGCAACAGCAATTCCAAATAATTTACATTTAACCAAAATGCTTGAAAATTTATATTTAGAAATGTTGATGAATTTAATTCATACTATTCTATTCTTGCATTACTGAATGATGTTATTATGGCCCAATGACTCCAAATCAGAAATGTTTTAGATTTCTCATGTTTTCGATTGATCTGTTTACACGCCAATGATGCCAACTCAAATCAGTGATAGTGATTATTAGTGATTATTTTGTATTTATGTACTCATAGATTTTTTTGTTTGATTTGTTTAGGCCCTAGTGATGGCAAAATAAAAAAAAATTACACTCTGGGAACTTGGTAGTTAATTTAAATAAATGCTTACAACATGTATCTCATTTTTCACGTTTTTGTACGAACTGCAAATTGGTGACTTCATATAAAATAATATAAATTAATTCAGAATCAGTCTTACATTTTTGTTCCTACAATTTGTTTATACCCCAATCAGGGCAATTTCAAACTATTTCGAGTTTTGGCAAATTGTTGGTGCATTTATATGAATCACTATGATCTTTTTCTTACTGTTTCGATTAAACTGCTAATACACTTACAGTGATGGTAATTTGCAAAACAATTTTGGTTTGTTTTTCTATAATTTCATATGATCTACTTATGTCACAGTTATACCACATTTTTGGCAAATTGTGGACTAATTTATAAGATTTGTGTAACATCTCATTCTTATATGTAACCCACCGGTCCCACTGCACCCAAAACCGATCTGAGCTGCGATTGAACCAGTGATTCTTTGTATGAGAGTCAGTTGCTCTAACAAGGAGGTTAAAGACCATGGCCTCTAGACCATTTCAATGTGGTGATGTCATAAGCCAATGAACATTTGTGAAACTATTTCATAACTGTAATAAGAGGCAATTCAATCACAACTTAACATTAAAACAGCGGATATAACATCATTTATCAATATGTTGACCTTTTTTAATTCTCGGAAGCTACAGTAATTAAATAATATAACACAGGAAATGCATAAAGACCATTGTTATTGTTTACATGCCTCAAAATGGTTTATCGCTCGAGCACCTTTAGAGGTCAGAGGAGTGAGGTTTACCTGCATAGCACACTGCATAGTTACACTGACTCCCCTAAACCTCACTCCCATCCCGGACGAGCCCCCACGTGTAACCCACTGGTCCTACTGCACCCAACCCGGTTTGAGCTAGGATCGAACTGGCGATTTTTTGTATGGGAGTCGGTTGCTATAACAAGCAGGTTAAAAACTATAGCCTCTTGCATCTGTCTCTAGAGCACCTTTAGAGGTCAGATGGGTGAGGTTTACCTGCATAGAACTTCACTAGCTCGCCTCCGCTACATACGTTTTTGTATAATCTAGTTGTTTATGACTACCAGCAACTCCTTCACGTTTAATCAAATTTGTATTTTGCATTTTAATTAGATGAATTCAATTGAATTTGTAACAACTCATTCCTATGTTTTCTAATGATCTGTTTACATTCTAGTAATGCCACTTCAAAACAGATTGTTAATGACTACTTTGAATTTGTTCAGTCCCATTCCTACATTGTTGTTTGATTTGCTGATTCCTATTGTAATGGCATTTTTATATTTTGTTTGTGCTTTGGGAAGTTGGTGGCTAATTTGTATATATTTGTATTATGCTGGCAAATTCTATTTTGCATTTTGATTCATTGATTTAATTTTATTCTATTCATTCCTGCATTATTAAAATATGAGATTTGGTCACAATTTGGTTTCTAATTCAGATGGGTCTGTAACATCTCATTCCTGTTTTAAAATGTCTGGTTACATGATCAGCTTTTCAGTTAGTTAGACTAATTTGAATGAATTTGTTCAATCACACTCCTACATTTTTTGTACACTTTTGGAAATTGGTGGCTAATTTGTAATTATTACCATCTCATTCCTATGTTTTTACGCAAACTGCTAATTGGTGACGTTTACATATTAATGCAACACCAGTACTACATTTCTGTTCAGTTTGTTTACAGCCCAGTGACGGTAGTTTTGGCATTACATTTTCATTTGAACTGCTAACACCTTAGTGATGGTAATTTACAACCATTTTTATATGTTGTCTGGTGGCTAATTTGATGAATTTGGATCTCATTCCTACATTTTCATGTGGTCTGCTTATGCCACAGAAATAGAATTTCCCATTTAACATTTTGGCAAATTGTTTGCTAATTTGTATAAATTCCTATCCTTTTATTCATAAATTATGAATAGTCTTCTTTCACAAAAGCAATGACAATTCAAAACTGTTTTATGGTTATGGAAATATTTTGAACATATTATTCCTATGCTCTCATACAATCTGCATTTGTTTTATATTAATAATGGCAGATTATGAATATTTAACATTTTGGCAAACATTGGCCAGCTTTCTATTATCTCATTTTGACATTTTAATATGATGCATTTAAAATTGGTGGCAAATTGTATGAATTTGTTCTGTCTCATTACTATGTTTTTGATTCAGAACTCTTTTACATTATGATAAATCAGTTAGTAATCTGGAGGATTTTTTTCCCATTCCTGTTTTGTAGGACATGCTTATGTCCTGGTAAATATTATTCAAATTTACATTTTGGCTATTTTTCATATAAATATGTACCATACTATTCAAAATTTTTTATATTAAAATAACGATATTATGTTATGTTGAATCAGTGGCTAATTTGTATGAATTCTTAGCTCATTTCTACATTTTCATACCATACACTGTTAACAATTTCCTGTAGACTCTACAGTAACTTACTGGCAGCAGTTTGCCAGTAACTTAATGTAAATCAATTACAGCAAAGATACCGTATTGACTGTACATTAACAGCACCATTTACCTTGCTGTATATATATATATATATATTTACAGTATTCTGCCGTGCAAAGGCAAAAGACAGTAACTTTGTTTTTTGTCGGAAATGAGTTATTGATATTTTTTGGGACAATGAAGATCTCCTTTATCATGTGGATAAGTATCTTGAGTCAATATTATTGTTTATTTATTTAAAGAAAATAATGTCTTGTCTCAACAGTAACTTTCGAAAACCCAAGCGATAATAATAAATAATAATAATAATAAAATAATTAATCTCAGTTATTTTTTACTTCATAATTCGTATTTTTTACTTAGTGCAGTCGGGGCTATTAGTTGCACTAAGTTAGTTGACTGGAAAGCCGTGACAGGGTTAGCATGTAGCATGATCACACATAAAATCAGTTCACAGTTAAAACAATGTCCTACCTTTTCTTGAAACCCAATAAAATCTGCTGCAATTAATGTCGACAGGGATGTTTAATCCACAAGAATATTGATCATTATTCCAACTTTCTGGCGTTCACATTAGTCCAGTCAGGTTTGTTTTGTGAATGATTGTTTTTTTAAGTGAATTGTGGGAGTCAAGGCAACACGGTGGTGCAGTGGGTAGCACAATCGCTCACAGCAAGAAGGTCGCTGGTTTGAGCCGCGTCTGGATCAGTTGGTATTTCTGTGTGGAGTTTGCATGTTCTCCCCGTGTTCGCTTGGGTTTCCTCCAGGTACACCTGTTTTCCCCACAAATCCAAAGATATGTGGTAAAGGTGAATTGGGTAAGCTAAATTGTCCATAGTGTATGTGTGTAAATGAGTGTGTATGGATGTTTCCCAGTGATGGGTTGCAGCTGGAAGGGCATCCGGTACGTAAAACATATGCTGGATAAGTTGGCGGTTCATTCTGCTGTGGCGACCCCAGAATAATAAGGGACTAAGCTGAAAAGAAAATGAATGAATGAATGAATAAATGTGGAAGTCGATTCATTGACCTATTCATAAATACAACCGTTGCTTTGTTACTGAATAAATGTCTTAAAAGTGTGCCTTACTAAGCTTTTTAATGTAGATAAATGTCATTACTAAAACATGTAATTGCTAATTTTCTAATGTCCTCTCTTTTACTAATTTCTCGGTACAACAAATAAATCTTTGAAGTCATTTTTCCCAATTCAACACTCTAACGAGTTAAGGGTTTTGCCTTTGTAGGGCAGTATTGTATTGTGTATCTTTACTGTAAAATATGCAGTCATTTTTACAGTGCAACTTAATATACTGCATAACTGTCCTACAGTAAAATACAGTTTAAATTACAGTTAAATACTGTGTAAACTACAAAATCGTTAACATTGTATGCTTACATCCTAGATAAGGCAATTCAGAAATATTCTACATTTTGCCAAATTGGTGGCTAATTTCATTCATTCATTTTCCTTCAGCTTAGTCCCTTTATTTATCAGGGGTCACTGCCAACTTATCCAGCATATGTTTTACACAGCGGATGCATATCCAGCTGCAAATCAGTAGTGAGAATAGTGGCTAATTTATACTATCCTATTCATATGTTTTGCATGGTTATATTTAAAATGGACTTTCATGGTAATTTTTTCAAATATAAATTGTAGTAAAATCATCACTTTTCTGTGAGATCAGGTTAGAAAAGACAACAAAAATCTAGCATTGTTAGCTAAATCAGAAGAGAAGTTTGTCTCCACTGTTTGTTTCAAAGCATGCATACCCTCCGATTTCCTAGATGACTGTCCTCTCTCGGGACAGTCAGGCAAATAAACTCTGCCAAAAGCAGCAAGCGAGAAAATCAAATGAACACCCCAGATAAAAAACCGGGACCAAATTAGTGCCGCAAACATACGCAGGCTAATGAATTGTAAGTGAATGAGATAAAGAAAAGGGGGAAAAAATCAAAGATGGAGTGTAGACGCAGTTTCATGCATAACTATCGGAGCGAGGCGCTCACTCATGGAGATCAGCCAGATTTCTTATACGACACATCTCCGAATAGCAGAAAACCTTGATTTTATGCAACGGCAGATCAAATTCAACAATCCTTGAGGCGCTCTTGTGCAACACTTTGCCCATGTCTGGAGGCCCGTAATTGTGCACACACATCAATTATGGATCGGCCTTAGCTTTCAGCTGCTCTGCCCTCCAATCAGACGCCCACCCTGCCGGTCTCCCTGGGCGCTTTTTGGAGCGGTTTGATTACAGGTGTTGTACAGGCGGCCTTGTTAGGCCTCTTTTTCGCTGGTTGAGGGAATCCTCTCTCCTGTCCGGACGTGGGGTGAGGGGGGGACGCGGGGGGAGGGGGACATCTGGGGCTGACGGAGTCGGCCATCACATCCAGCTAACAATTTCTGTCAGGTCCCGAGAGGCCGGCTAATGAGGCCCGCCGACACGGCCGGAGGCAAGAGCCCCGCGCCGAGCCACTGGAGTGAGAAGCGAGATCGGCACCTAGCAGCCTTGCAATAATTAATCGGACCCTTCTCTCTCCCTTTCACCCTCACTCGCTTTTTTTTCTCCCCCTTTTTCTCTCTGTCTCTTACTCATGTCTATTCATTGGCACTCAAACGGCTCCCTCTTTTCTCTAACCGTCAGCCCTTCCCATTGTCGGCAGCTCTTTCCTTTCAAGCCCTGGGCCTGTCTCGTCCCCCCGATCGGCCATACAGATGTGCTAATGAAGGCGGGAGAGTAGAGGTATGTCTGAATCTGAGCCATTCAGCCAGCTTTTTTTTAAAGAGACGAGATGGAGGAACAGTGGCCGTGACAATGGCCGTGTGCTCTCGTGCTCACCTATCACAGCCTGTTAGAGAGACACACAAACGGGCCGACTCATAAAGAAGCCTCCCGAGTCCTTTTGCGTGCAACTGTTAAGGAGTCTCTCCCCGTTTCTCTTTCCAGTAAGTGTCTCCCAGATGCTGAGTCAGCCCCAGGCAGCATGTGACCTGTGCACCGCAAAGGTGAGACGCTGTTTTCTCATTGGTTTAAGGCAAATATGTCCAGAAGCAATATTTTCCTCCTCTTACATGTCTGTTTTTCTTGTTATGCTTTCTCTCTCTCTCTCTCTTTATCCAGCTTTATCTGTGTGTCATTCTCACAGGGTTTTTTTTTTTTTCTTCCTGTAAGGGAATCTGCTCAGACATCAGCTGCTTCCATCACCTCCATACAGTCGCAGGTCGGTCAGTTAAGATACAGAGAGAGAGAGAGAGAGAGAGAGAGAAAGAGAAAGAGAGAGAGAGAGAGAGAGACAGAGAGACAGAGAGAGAGACTGGATCCTCGTGAGGCAAAAGGTCAGGGTTTAAGGTCAAGTGTATAACCCACCTAGACCAAGCTGTTGGGCCTTGACCTCAAAGAAATGGGTTTACACTAGATTAATATATCCTTTTATGCTGAGGATAAGAAGCAAGTTGACAACAGGTTTAATAGATATATCAACAAAACAACTGTGTGATGGGATCTACCATCCTGTCCCTCTAGGGGCAATCTTCTCACATCAGTAAGGCTTATTTTTTTTTATCTTACTCTCTCTCATGGTGTGTGTCTTTGGATGAAATAAGAATTTTAAGCAAATATTTGCTTCCAGAGAATGTGAACTAAACTGGTAAATTCAAATAAATAAATAAATAAATAAATAAATACATATTTATTATATTATTATATATATTATATATATTTTATTATATTATTATATATTTTATATTAAATAATATATATATTAAAGGCAAAATTATTAGCCCTTCTGTGAATTATTTTGTTTGTTTCTGTCAAATACACTCAAAAAATATTTGTTTTTGCTTGTTCAAACTACTTAATTAAAATGAGCTGAAACAACACAATTCTTAAGATTTCACTGGGACAACTTAATTTTTTTATGTTCAATCCACTAAATTTGTTAAAAGTGTTGTTAACTTAATCGATTTGTGTTGGGTCAACATGAATGAATTATGTGGAACCCGGCATTTTTTACAGTGTACTTCCGAGTTGATGTTTAACAGCAAGGAAATTTTCTCAGTATTTCCTATCATTTTTTTTTCTTATTTTCTTATATGTCTTATCTCTTTTAGTTTGCCTGAAAAAAAAGTTTATATATATATATATAT
>CAIGQZ010000461.1:2366371-2377538 GCA_903798205.1 Danio tinwini
TATATATATATATATATATATATATATATATATATATATATATAAAACGAAGGTCAATATTATTAACCCCTATGTCACAGATAGGCTGTGACTATGACTTTTATTTAGGCAAGTGTGTAAGCATGCATTGACTTACATAAACAGTTTACACTATACACACAATTTAGATGCCGGCTGAAAAACATCAAATGTACTGTTTGTGTAGATATTCAACTGTTTTGTGTGATTAGAAATGCTCCATTTACAGTATTTCTGCACAATCATTTTTGCTGTTTGTTTATTTTTCATTCATTATGTAGTTTGAGTTAGCTTAGCATTTCAATTGATTTAACATTTAAAATAAATCACATCAGACTTTGTTGCAAACATAATAGTTCATTTTTCATTATTAAAACTAAGAAACTAATAATACCGCCCTACTTACATTCTGGGTCACCTCCAAACAGTCAAACCTGAATGCAGGAAAGCGGCCGTTTTAAAGTTTCCCTAATGATCAGGGTTCTACTATTTTCAATAGCTATGTTTCCATCCACCTATTTTGAATATGCGCATAAAAAATGGTTGATGCAATTGTCAAGATGTGCATAAATTAAAAATATGTGTACAAAAAACATAGGCGCATAACTGAGTAGGATAAAATTTTTATTTGATAAGAAAAGATGCGTATAAACTATAATGGAAACACTTTTACTGAACAAATTCCAGTATGTGCATTAAAAAAGGTCATGTGATTTTGTTATGAGATCATGTGTTGATAAAAATGTGTGTGAATAGACAAACCAGCAGGCTGAGCACATTGTAAAACATCTCAAATGTTGTTTTAGTCATCCTAAAACACCTTAATCATTTCAGTATTAGTGTTACTATATTATGAATTATAAATTATGCTCCGCGTCTCACGCCTTTGTCTTCTAAGGCGCAAGTCATTTATTAAATGAAGAAAAGATTTACGCAGCTTCTCCTACTGCAGCAAATCTATTTTTACTGTTGATATTTGGCACCAGATAATCAGGAAGTGACGATTTTGTTTGTTTTGACTTGTTGGATGGAAACGCTGCTTTATTTGCACGTCTTTTATGCGATTATCCAGTTTTGCTTATAAAGTTAATTCACATTTTTTTGGATGGAAACAGCTATTGACATCATAGGGGAGAAATCAGGGAAACCATTAATTTTGGTGAAACAGTTTTATCAAAGACTTTTGTAGATATTTGTGAGATATACAGTTGAAGTCAGAATTATTCGCCCCCCTTTGAATTTATTTTCCTTTTTTAAATATTTCCCAAATGATGTTTAACAGAGCAAGGACATTTTCACTGTTTGTCTGATAATATTTTTTCTTCTGGAGAAAGTTTTATTTGTTTTATTTCGGCTAAAATAAAAGCAGTTTTTTTATATATATTTTAAGGTCAAAATCATAAGCCTCTTTAAGCTATATATTTTTTCAAAAGCCTAAAGAACAAACCATCATTATACAATAACTTTCCTAATTACCCTAACCTGCCTAGCAATTTAATTAACCTAGTTAAGTCTTTAAATGTCACTTTAAGCTTTATAGAAGTGTCTTGAAAAATGTCTAGTAAAATATTATTTACTGTCATCATGGCAAAGATAAAATAAATCAGTTATTATAGATAAGTTATTAAAACTATGTTTAGAAATGTGTTGGAAAAAAAATCTTCTCTCCGTTAAACAGAAATTGAGGAAGAAAAAAAAGCAGGGGGGTCAATAATTCAGTTGGGCTAATAATTCTGACTTCAACTCTATATGTTGCATGTTACTACCATATGTGTTGTCTCTTAGAATATGTTTGCCTTGCTTTAGAATTTGTATAACTTTTCACATGGTATGTTGTAAAAAATGGGTGGAGCCAAACTCTATAAAATGGCTCTTGCTTGTGGGCCATTCCAGGAATGTTTTCCTTGTGTGGATAGTTGTTGTGTTTGGGCCTGACTGCTGGCGTAGTAAGAACACAAATTGAAATTGTAAATTTTGTTTATAATTTTATATATACAATATTTTGTATATCATTTTTTTATATAGGCTGCACGGTGGCGCAGTGGGTAGCACAACCGACTCACAGCAAAAAGGTCACTTGTTCGAGCCTCGGCTGGGTCAGTTGGCGTTTCTGTGTGGAGTTTGCATGTTCTCTTTTGTTTGCGTGGGTTTCCTCCGAAAGACATGTGGTATAGGTGATTTGGGTAGGCTAAATTGTCCGTAGTTAATGAGTGTGTAAGTTTTCCAGTGATGGGTTGCAGCTGAAAGGGCATCCGCTGCATAAAACATGTGCTGGATAAGTTGGCGGTTCATTCCGCTGTGGCAACCCCAGATTAATTAATGGACTAAGCCGAAAAGAAAATGAATTAATGAATGGATTTTTTATATAATTTTAATAAGTTTTGTTTTTGCTGGGAATCCACAATTTTTAATTTAATTCTTGCACTTAAATAAACATTTTGGACTAAACTTGTCACTGGTTTTGTACATCTGCACACCGGTACATTCTAATACACTATATATGAGATTATTTTTTATTTGTATTTTTTATTGGCTACAGAACAAACTACTGGTATTCAATAACTTGTCTAGTCAACCTGAGTAACTTAGTTAAGCCTTTAAATCACACTTTAAGCTGAATACTAGTATCTTGCAAAATAACAAGAAAAACATAATGTACTTTCATCATGCAGAGATAAAAGAGATTAGTCATTAGAAGTTATTTATACAACATAATTAAAGATGTACAAAGTAGAACTACTTCACTACTGCACTTAAGTACTAAAAGGTTGTATCTGTACTCTACTGGAGTATTGTTTTTTTCTCCTACTTCTACTTTTACTTCAGTACATATTTTCGACGAGCTTAATACTTTTACTCCAGTAGATTTTTTATGTGTTGAATAGTTACTCGTTACAATTATAAAAATGTTACGAAGTAATCATTCATTGATCAGACAATCAAAGAAGACATTGCTGCCTGCCTGCATTGAGAGCACTTTAGTTTGTTTTAACCCAGAAATTCCACCTTCAACTCCTTAACTTTCAACTGTTCGTGGTGATGAGGAAAAACACCACCCATGACCCTATTTAGAAACAATGTTTGCATTTGTCTGAGTGAAAGACAGTTCATATAGAATGGAGTGCATACTCTACCGTCAAATTTAAAGAAACATTTCAAGTTAAAGATAATATAATACACAAAACAGCAGTTTGAGCTATCCATAAGAGCTAGATAAGTTATACCGTCAGCTACCCGCGGTTCATATCATGTTGCAATGTTCACATAATGTTAATTGTTTAGCATAAAGGCTGTCACGCTGAATGGTGTTTTTGACCCATCATATATATATTATAAATCGTAAACCATGCTTCTTTTTGTTGTGCTTAATCCTGTGCCCCAAAAAAGATGTTTAAAATAAACAAAACAATATGTCTTTTGACATAAATAACTACATAAAGCAATACTACATATAATACATAATTTAAATAACTACATAAAGCAATACTTGTACTTTTACTTTCAGTACTTGAGTAGTAAATTTTTAAATAAAGTACTTGCAATACTTAAGTACAAATATTTGTGAATACTTTAGTACTTCCACTTAAGTATTGTGCTTAAAGAGCACTTCAACTTCTACTCAAGTCACTTTTTTGATAGAGCACTTATACGTTTACTTAAGTCTGGGTCTCTAGTACTTTATACATCTCTGGACATAATAAACATAGCTATTAAAATTGTCTTTCTGAAAATCAGCACTTGGTAAATCTTTGAAAAAGTAGTAGGGCTAATAATTTTCACTTTAACTACAGTATATATACAGTATTTACATCTGGCAACCCTTAATTTTAAATACTGTATCATTTAAATTAACCACTTACAGTGCTGTTTAGTTAGAATTTGGGTTTGGATTACCACAAAATGCCTTTAACAAGTGTGTAATAAAGTGTGACCTTATGTTTATGTTTAATCACAGTGTGCACAAAAAAAATGGAGTGAAATAGCACAACAGTGTCTCTGAATGCGCTGCTGCTAACGGTGCTGCATGTTTTGATTAAAGGAACTTAGAGTCTTTGATGACATCGTTTGAAAAGCAAAAAAAAGACACGCAATTCAAAAAAGGTTTCCCCGTATGAAGAAGAAGCAGAACTCTCTGAGAGGAAGCAGGGAAACATCAAAGAATCAGCTAATATACTTTTATAGATGTTTAGTTAGCATTACATAATTAATACAGATTTAAACCAATAAAGAATAAAAAGAACATTGTTATTTAGTATTATCAATAGATTTTAATAGTATATTTATTCATAGTTTTTATTGGTATACTACCTTTCAACATATGAATAAATGTATTCATTTAATTATATACACACTGTAAAAAAAAAAATCCGTAATTTTACGGTTTATTTCCGGCAGCTGGGGGGCAGAAAAAAAAGTAAAATAACGGCAGTTAATTTATAGACATTTACCGTAAAATAAAATATTTCCTAAATTAAAATTTATAGTAAATTTCTGTAATTCAGTCTTTGTTATTTTACAGTAAAATTCTGTAACTCAACCTCTGTTACTTTACAGTAAATTTCTGTAATTTAATGGCCGTTATGTTACGATTTATTTCCGGCACCCCAGCTGCTGAAAATAAACCATAAAATTACAGATTTTTTTTTTTACAGTGCAGTAAATATGTAAATCTCATGTTATGCAGCATTATTATTTTAATTTGATAAAGAATCAATAATGTTAAATCTGAAATCAAATATTAACACTGGGAATTTTTTCACACAGCAAAGAGTGACAGCTCTATAATTGTGTTTGTTTACCATGGCATCGTAATAATGAGGATAGCTGCTTTTTAAACATTTAAACAGAGGTAATTGAATGTTTGGAGTGATACCTTCTCAGGCAGAAATAGCTTTTCACTTTTGTTTATTTCTGCAGGAAATTAATTCAGCCCTTAAAAATGAGAACAAAGTGATACAGCTAATGCTAAACACTTTTAAATGGCTTTTTCAGAACTAAAACACTGCGCTCAAAAAAAAAAAAAAGATTATTGCTGCTTGTTCAAACTACTTATGTAAAATGAGCTTAAACAACACAATTCTTGATTTGGGGGAAAAAACTTAATTGTTTATATGTTCAGTCCCATTTGTTAACTTTCCCATTTGTTAATTTGTGTTGGAACAACGTGAATTAATTGTGTGTAACCCTGCCTTTTTTACTACGATAACTAAAATAACAATAATAACATTCAACTAACATTAAACCTATCCCTTATCCTCCTTACCATATAGTACACTGTAAAAAAATATATGGGTTCCACACAATTCCTTCAATGTTGTCCTAAAACAAATCAATTCAGTTAACTTAATTGTTTTTACACATTTAAGTGGATTGAACATAATGCAATTACAATGTCCCCCCCCAAAAAAACCCTCAAGAATTGTGTTGATTCAGCTTGTTTTAAATAAGTACTTTGAACAAGGAGCAAAAATATGTCTTTGAGTGTAAGCACATGCAATTAATATTACTCAGTACTTAAATGTATAGTAATACTGTAAAGTGTAACCACTGATTTAAATGTACAGATTTGTTCTAGTAATTTGAGGACATTCAGTTAATAAAAATCTACATTTATAATTTTACAATATCTGATTCCTTTATTCATGTGTGTTCTTGTGTGGAATACCCAAAGAGCAAATACATTAATAATCAAGGAGACCTTGATTTTTGGAATCTCACAGGAGTTTTGCATTTCTCCGTCCATGTTTATGTTCAGCATATATTAGCAAGCAGAGAGAGAACAAGCAGTGGCAGTTGCTCTGTATTATACAGTAAGTATGCAACTGATCTTAAACTCATCCTATAACTCCAACTATACAGTGAGTACAGTTAGTTAATTACTATTACTCATTACTTAAAGGTATAGTAACTAACAAGTAAAACAGCTTACAGGTATTATGTCAAATACATTGTAAGCACCGCTTGCAATTGAAATGTTTTTTTTTCTACTTTGAGAAAATTCATTTAATAAAAAAAAAAGGGTCACACTTTAATGTACAATTGAGGTTATTAACAAACTATTTGAAGATTTTTGCTCAATAAACTACTAAAGAGCTGCTTATTAATAGTTTATATTTAATGGGTTTAGGTATTGATTAGGGATGTAAAATAAGAGCGTACTTTATAAGTGCTAATAAACAGTTCTTGTGTTAATACTATGCAGATAATAAGTCAGTAAAAATTATATACTGGCTTACTGCATATACTGCATTTATGTTTAGTTATCTTTAAAATATCTAATTAATTCCATGTTCATTCCTTTTTTGATTTCGGGCAATTTTGCATAGAATAGCCAGAGAGGAATTATGTTAATAATAATCAAAAAAGAAACATGTATGTACCTCATAAGTGTTTTGCATTCTCCTTCAGTGCTTATAGTCTGCATTTGTACAGTAGAGTCAATGGAACTAATTTGTATCCTAATTCAACCATACTCTAAGTAAATGTAGTAAATGAACGCTACTTAAATATACAATCAAAAACACCATTAAAAAGCGTAAATAAATATATGTTTTTAATTCATCTGAGCTCATTCAGTTAATAGAACAACTTGCTTACAAACAACTTTTAACAAACAACTAACAATATGGATTTATATGTTGCTATTTTTTTTAAATATCCCATTATTCCCACATTCGTCATTGATTCCAGTTTTTTTTTTCAGTAAACTTCCCAAAGACAAAATATATTAATAATTTGGAACCTCAGAGAGGATTTAAATTTATCATTAATTAATTATTACTTTTAATTACATTACTCACTACTTAAATGTAGTTACACTGTAACAAAGACACCATAAAATAACAATTAATAAAAATTAGAATAATTATTTAGGTCACACTTTATTTTAAGGTATAATTCTTGCTATTTATAAACCATTAACTACAACTTTTGACTCAACAAACTTCTTATTTGCTGCTTAATAATAGTTATTAAAGTAGTAGTTACGTTTATATTGGCTAGGATAAGGGATGTAGACTAAGATCGTGCAGAATATATACTTCATAAGTAATAAACAGCCAATATATTAATAATGGGTAGGTAATAAGCCACTAGTTAATGAAAAAATATATGTGTTACCATTTTCTTCTCAGCTTTCAATTAACGTATTTAGCAATCTTTTTTTATCAAATTATTTCCACATTCTTCCTGATCAAATCATGATTGTTTTTTCTGTAAAATACCCAAAGAGAAAATATACTAATAATTAGGAAGATCTTGATATTTCTGTTATTTGAAACCACAGATGAGTTTTGCATTTATTTTTAATTAATTATTACTGTAAATGAACATTTCTCACTATTTTATTTATAATTACACTGTGACAAAGGCACAATAAAATAACCACTAGTTTAAATTTGAATATTTTTTCATTCACACTTTATTTTAAGGTATAATTCGGTAACACTTTATAATAACTACACACTATGAACCATTAATTAAGCATTAGCAACTAGAGAATTCATTATCTGTTAAGCAATAACTCTACATTAATAAGTGTTAGTAAGCAGTTTATTACTGCAGCTACAAATGCTATATTCTTGATTTATAACCACATTTATAATGTGCTTAATAATTGTACTTTCATAATTTGTTAATGATAAATTTTGCATTACTAAATTAATTATTGCATTATTAACAAACCATTGAGTTAATGAACTATTTAAATTAACATTTATAATTCGTATTATTCAGGCATATACTAATAGTTAATTTGTATGTTAATAAATGCTTTATTAACTGAACTTTATGCAGTTTTGTGACCTAATCTAAAGTGAGGACTATTTATGCTTTATAAATCCTGTATAAATGACAATTAAAGGCTCAGGAAGAAAAAAAAAAGATACGCAAATCAAATATATCAAATGAAAAACAAACCTTGCAACCTCTAAAGTAAAATGACTGTACAGTTTAAACATTGCATCCTATTATATTGTTCAATTATTATATTGTTGTTGTTTTATCCAATTTTATGTGGTATTTTGACACTCCTGTTATTCAGCAATGTTTAAACTTTACAGTCATTTTACTTTTTGAATAAGATTGCAAAGATTCTTGTTCGTTTAATACTAAGCCTTTAATTGTCATTTATAAAGCATAAATAGTCCTCACTTTAGATTAGGTCACAAAAATGCATGAAGTTGTGTTAATAAAGCATTTATTAACATACATAGTAATCATTACTATATGACCGAATAATAAGACATATAAACATTGATTTCAGTAGTTTATTAATCACTTATAACTCTTTATGAATGATCTTAAAAGCACCAACTACTCTTAAGTACAAATGGTTTGTTAATAATGCAATACTTAATTAAGTACTGAAAAATAAATCATTAACAAGTTATAAAAGTACAATTGTTAAGTACATTATAAATGTGGGTATAAATCAAGAATAGAGCATTTGAAGCTATAAACTGCTTACTAATGCTTATTAATGTAGAGTTAATACTTAACAGACAATGAATTCACTATTTGCTAATGCTTAAATAATGCTTCATAGTATGTAGTTATTATAAAGTGTTACCTATAATTCTTGCTATTGACTTTTGACTCAATACACTCCTTATTCGCTAGGATTCGGCTAGGATTAGGGATGTATAATAAGATTGTGCAGAATGTGTACTTCATAAGTAATAAACAGCCAATATACAGTATTAATAATGAGTAATAAGCCACTAGTTAATAGTAAAAATTAGTACTGTATACTAAAGTGTTACCATTTTCTTCTCAACATTCAATTAACGTATTTAGCAATCTTTTATATATATATATATATATCAAACTATTTTCACATTCTTCCTTTATTCATTTTTGTTTTCTTCTGTAAAATACCCAAAGATAAAAAATATTAATAATCAGGAAGGTCTTGATATTTATGTCATTTGAAACCAAAGATGAGTTTTGCATTTATTTTTAATTTATTATTACTTGAAATTAACATTTCTCACTACTTAAATGTATAATTACACTGTAACAAAGACACCATAAAATAACCACTAATTTAAATTAGATTTTGTTTTCACACATTATTTTAAGGTATAATTATTGCTATTAATGCGTACTAACTATGACTTTTGGCTCAATAAACTCCATATTTGCTGCTTAATAATAGTTATTAAAGTAGTAGTTAAATGTATATTGGCTAGGATTAGGGATGTAGAATAAAATCATGCAGAATATGTAGTTCATAAGTAATAAACAGCCAATATATTAATAATGGGCTGGTAATATAAGCCACTTAATAGAAAAAATTTGTAGTGTTTCCATTTTATTCTCAACATTCAGTTAACATATTTAGCAATCTTTTAAAAAATATGTATCAAATTATTTCCACATTCTTTCTTTATTCATGATTGTTTCAGCAAGATCTTGATATTTGAGCCAGTTATTTGGAACATCAGATGAGTTTGGCATTTCTCCTTAATTAATTATTACTGTAACAAAGACACCATAAAACAACAACTAATTGAAATTAGAATAATTTGTGGGTTACACTTTATTTTAATGTATTTGAACTCTTGCTGTTAATAAACCATCAACTATGATTTTGGCTCAATAAACTCCAAATTTGCTGCATAATTACCAAAGTAGAAGTCTTAAATGGGATAAGTGATGTAGAATAAGATCATGCAGAATATGGATTTTGTAAGTACTAATAAACTTATATTAATAAGAAGCCACTAGTTAATAGAAATAATCAGTCCATATACTATATAAACTTCATATTTGCTGCCTAATAATAGTTATTAAAGTAGTACTTAAGTAGTTAAGTTTATATTGGCTATTGGGAATGTAAATAATGCAGAATATACTTTACATACTTTATACTTTAATAAACAGCTTATATTGATAATAAGTCACTAGTTAATAACTATAATTAGTTCATATACTAAAGTGTTGCCGTTTTTGTTTTTCTCATTTAAAGTGAAGTCATTCAGTTTACGTAGGCTATTTAGCAATCTTTTAAATATCAGATTATTTCCACGTTCATTTCTTTATTCACGGACGTTCTTGTGTAGAATTCCCAAAGAAGAAGTATATTAATAATCAAGGAAATCTTAAATATTAGAGCCTGTTATGAGGAATCTCACAGGACTTCTTTTGCATTTCTCCTTCGATGTTTATGTTCAGCATGTATTAGCGAGCCGCGAGTGAATTAGCGGTGGCAATAGCGCTGCACTATGTGCCCGTGGAGCTGGTGACATTGGCGGGGGAAGGGTGGTCCCGCTGGTCGGCCATACGCTCCTCTGTCTCTGAGTTTCAGCCTGAATGGACAGGGCTCATTTGCATGTGGCAGTGATTTGGCTGGAGGCTTATGTCTCCTGCCGGGGCCGAGCATGAGGGACACCGGAGGGGGGCTGCCGGGGTAGGTGATTTTCCAGAGAGGACGAGTCATATTCACAAAACACCACTAATCAGCCAGTCCGCACGCCAACATGCTCATATATTTTTAGGGGGGTTACACAACGTAGGATCCTTCGTACTACAGTTAACTAAACATTTTCAGAGGGATGTATGTGTGCACTCGTGCGTCCACAAATTGTCCTGCCATCTAAATATTCTGCAATTTAGTGAGGTACTACTGACCCCTATGGGCAAGATTTCCTCTCCAGGTTGGGGTTTATTTAAGGTGGTAGCATTTGACAATTAATTAGAAGATTGAAACCAAGATTGAAAACTGGAAACTGTAAACAAGAAAATTCTGTAGACGTTTTCTAAAGTTTGTTCTGAAAATTGCTTTTTTTAAGTCATAAAGTTTATATGAAGTTATTTTATGGATTAAAAATACTTACCTTTATATAAAAAATCCATCCATCAATCAATCAATCATTATATAAATAAATTCAACATGTACATTTATCTACATAAATAATAACCTTATAAAATGAGTTAGAGCAGTGCCAGAAATTCCTTCCCTGCAAACAAGATCTGCTGCGAGGAGACACGTTTTCAATGCTTGAAATGAACTGTAATAACATACTGACTTTGACCAGAAAAACATAGTATTCTTGAAATGTTTTTTTTATTCATTCATTTGTTCATCTGTCCATCCATGCATTTATTTATTTATTTATTTATTTATTTATTTATTTATTTATTTATT